>CANNZV010001749.1:0-131266 GCA_947561585.1 Caprella mutica | reverse complement strand
GTAGGAATGAAACAATAATACACTTACTCTTTGGCTTAGATTTTAACTCCAAAGTATTAGCACTTGGAAGGAGTTAGCTCACACAAGTACAAGCTTCCTTCTATGTTATCGAGTGGTGCAGTATTATGATATTTGGAAGTTGGTATATTACAGTATTATTATAAGGCTTTAGCATATTTTTCGATATAATTATCTAACAAAGTCTGGACGAGTCATTAGATTCAAAAGTAATTCTACAGTCATGGCAATAACTGAACATAAAGTTATAATATGATAAGATATAATTAATGAATAGCTACTATATTCACAAAATTCCTTAATTTGCTATTTTCCGAGTAACAATCGAGAAACCCACTCTTAGAAACTATAAATTGAATTTACATATATATTGTATACAGGTAATAGTATAACATAGTTTATCATTAGATATACAACTGAAAATTGATTTATTTTATTTATTTATACAATTCAGTGACTCACCGAGAACTTGTTTTCCTATTGCATGGTCCTTGAAACTAAGTTTTGAGTGTTTGCATCCTTCACACAGTCCTGTTAGGGAAAATTGAACTGCTAATTTTTTTCCTCATCAACCTCATCAAGATTCAGGGTCCTTTTTCCAGTCATTTTTCTCAAAGTAGAATCCTGAAAAAAATATAAATTACATTTGAAGAATATTAATTCAAAATCAGCTAAATCAAAGTAACACTATTACTTACACACACAATGCATATCATAAATATTCACCAAGGTAGTAGGCACCATAGGCAGTTAAATCACATAGTTCACTCTCATATTGAGCTGGTGGTGGGAGAAATTGGGATGGTGTGACCATTTTCACTAATATAGAAGTGACTTTTTTTAAGTTGATTTAATTTGCCATGCATTTTATTAACTTTCGCCACACAAGTGCATTGCACCTTGTCCTTGTAATGAGAGAGAAAACATTACTTATGGAAATTAGTTTTTACCCTATTTTTTTACTGCATTGGGAAGAAATAATAAGCTTCTTTTATTTGAAAATCTTCAATTTCATTGTCAACAAAAGATACCATGTTATATTCAATAGTTTACACACAACTGGGAGCAAAATGGTGTATTACACAAATAATAAATACAATTTCCACAGTCTGAATGGAGAAGAGAATTGAATGGAGTCAGGTATTACTCACCCAATCAAGTAATGCTAGCTTTTTGCATAGTTTATCTATACTTGCATGTACAAAAAACAGATATGAATAGTTTGAAATTTTTTTATGAAAAATTAGAAATTATTTGAAATTTAGTTTTGGCATCAAGTCAACAAACTATTGATCAGTTACTTGATACTTCCTAAATCTGATGGCAAACTTGCTGAATATGACAAGTGTATTCTCCATTAGTAAATAAAGTCTATATATGCCTGGATCATATAATCATATAAAAAAGGCATTAGCTACTAACCTTAAATTGTGAATCAGTCCTCCATGAAATTGGGGAACAGCATCCAGAAATCTTGGCACATTGCTGGGCATTCATTTCAATTTCTGATGAACTTGGAGCTGTTTCAATGCAATAAATTTTATTGCAGCATGCATCATAATTTTCTGAAAAATGTTTAAAATTAAAAAAATATTAAGGAAAATATCTCAGATATTAGATAAAAATTGTTAGCTTGTTAGTTGTTAGTTACTTGAGTGACAGTGATACAATAGCATACTTTTCCAACTCTTTTCTGATGGAACATTTTTTATGCAATGAATAGGAATTTGGCCACTTATGGACAACCACATTGCTCTCCCTACATTTATTTAGGTAATCTTAAACCTAGCTATATACTTTTTAAAGTCCAAATATGATATAGATTCCATAGTTAGAAAGCTATTGAATAATCTAAAATAAAAAGGGAAGTTATATTATGCTTTTATTATACTTTAATAAAAAAACTATAAATGTGAGGCATTTTCCACCTCTGGCATTGGATAAAAATATCAATAACTGTCAAATGATTACTTTTTACCTAAAATCACCAAATTTCTCTTCATAATGATTAATGATCAAATTATCATAAATTCTCTTCAAAATAACATTGTACCATAGGAGAAAATTAGATATTTTTTGCCATTTGCAATTGGAGGGCTCAAAATCAATGTCACAAACTCGCCGAGTCGATATTAAAATGGCGAGTTTGGACATGCTTTATTATGTGGTCATAATGTGGACGGTGGACCAGACTGTATTACTATTTCAGGGTAAATTCCAGCAAGGTGAAGGCTGCAAGGTCAGTGGATTTATAGCTATTTATTCCTAATTTCCAATGTTAGGACCATTAATTTTCGACAGAGAAATTGAGAAAATGTTGGTTGATCAACCAAATTATTATTATTGGAAATTCTTGATGGATTTTTTCTGCTTTTGAAAAAGTCTGTGGAATTTTGTGTACCAAATACAGACTGGTCTCCTGAGACTATATTAAGAGTTACTTTACCTACTAGTTATTTTAACTTATTTACAGGTTTAACAACTTATTTCACCCCTCAAAAGTCCAAAGTCGCCTGTACCTATACCATAATACTCGCAACTTTGTCAAGTTAGTCAACACTTTGAATTTTTGAAACATGGGGTACTTAGCCAATCTACCTATAATCCTATCCTAATTGGTAAAATTGTAAAATGTATTATGTAGGTGGATCAGCCAAATGATTAGTCACTCTAATTGGCTTAAAATTTTGAATTAATTTAATAATCCCTATGTTACCATGGTTATTTAACTTATTTTGGCTTGAAATCTTCAAAAAAAGAGCCAAATTGGCTTGGCTCATATATTTTGTGAAATTTTGGCTCAAAAATTGGCCTACAATTTTCCAGCCTCTGAAACATGGAATTTGGTCGGTCTGAAAAGAATGTATCCTAACTCCTCAGGTCAGACTGCTGAGACTTGAGTCACAGTGTCACTCATGTAACAGAGCCCACTGTACAAAAAAATCACTAGGTACCTATACCTAGGCGGCTAGGCATAATAATTAAATTAATTTTGGATGCAAATTTCTTTTCCCATCATTCCATGTTAATAGTACAGTTCAATGAGTTAATCAGATGGTTAAATACAGATCCAGAAGAAAGTACTACATCAATAAATAGGTATTCTTTAACTTATTCTGAAACATGGACTAGGTGACAAATTGATAAGCAGGTAGCTAGGTATTCCAGTTTGACTTCATATCACTGTGGACAATAACATGATAAAAAAGTACCCAGGTACAGGTATAATATTTTCTATACCTACACAGATTTATGTAGCTCCTAAATATTGAAGTTATTAGAACCTCACCAATTTTAATTATACACAGGCTTTGAGTAGGTGTAGCGCCCTACCTACGATGCTAGCAAGTGTATTTGCTAAAGATTTCATATTTAACTGGCTTTTCTTTCTTCTCTTTTATCTTTCACTACATTCTTGGTAACTTTACAAGTTCTTACTTGACATAATTCAATAATTTATTTCACTTTGACTTATTAAATAACTGACCACGTCTTACTGTTCTCAGTGTGCTGTCGTTTGACGGTTTGGAAAGCTTCGCTTTGCTTTATAAAAAGCGGCAAAGTGATTGGTTATGATTTTACCAATATAATAATGAAGTAAAACTGATCACAGCTAGGAGGTAATATTTTCATATTACCTACGAATTATTTTCATTTTTTTTAGCTAAAGTAGGTAATAATTGAAAATTTAATTCTTAGGATAATTCTTAGAATTTTTATTTTTAAAGTAATAATTTATGCTACCTACCTATCTATAATCTAGCTAAATATTATATCTAAAAATGTATAGGTTTTAGGTACTTACCTAGAGGTAGTAATGATAATGAACATTATAGGCAGTATGATTATATTGCAGCACTTATAATATATTATTTTAAATATGTATTTACATTATCCATTATAGCATACCATTATACCTACTAGATACAATAAACCTTGTACTTTAAATTAAGTATAAAATGTAAAAAGAAATAGGTAGTATAACTAGGTATGAAGAATTAATAATGTTCGTTATCATAGTATCAAGAATTATTATTATACAACAATCAACCTTTTGATGCCTGAGGATAATATATTTTATTCATAGCATTTGCGCATGAACGTAGGTATATGGGAGCTGTACAAGAGTTGCCATGTCTTGTATTTTATTTTACGGGAAAATGATAACCACAGTATGCATTTTAGAATTAACACCACCCACTGTAATAACATTGAAAAATAGCAAATTGGTTATATATTATCACTTCATAATACCTATTGATCAATCTCTATGAAACCAAAATCATTTTCATCCATATGTATCTTTATGAATTTTGTTTTATTTTATTATCCGTGGTTCAACCAACTATACTCTGCTCTAAATTTTAGGTTATTCGAACAACTCCGATTATAGTTGGCTGTGCCATCTTTAATTCAGTAGATTATAGTTGGGTTTACAAACTGAAATTTTTTTTGAAGAAATTATGGTTGATTAAGTACGGCGTCGTCTCTAGTAATACGATAGAAGGGGGAACCGCATATAATCAACGGTAAAAAATACCCCCCTATTTAAATGTACATAATGCCAACTATGATTTCCATCTGGGAATGGAGCACTCAAATGACCATTATGACTATAAAGCTGAAAATTATCAGTGAATAGTGTTAAAATAGTGATAAAAACAATATTTTATTTAAGCTAATTTCCATGAAAATGCACATCTAACTCAATAATAGCACAATTCTTATTAGAAAATTACTAGTGTGACATCACTCGTTTTTATCGATGTCACGTCCGTGTAGTATTTTCGGATGTTCCAATATTGTACTTAGTATACTTTTTATTTATTTACTATGCACAGTACATTCAACATTATCTAGGTATAAACTATAAACGTAAAAAATACTAGAGTAAGTTCCGAGTTATCGGATGGTTCAGCATTTTCGAACACGGAATAAAAATTATATAATATTTAATTTTTATTTTAATTGGAGTCGAAAAATGTGAAACTGTCCGATAACTCGAAGCTGACCCTATAATCTCAAAATTTTCCTTTGAGTCCTATTCTTTATAGATAAAGTTCGCTACAAACTGAATCATTTAACGTCACACAGCATTCATTCACAAAGCTTCTTTATCTCTCTCTCTCTCTCTCTTGTGTTTCATTTGACTGTATGTAGTACCTAACAGAGCAGCAATTTGTGGATGTAGGTCATAAGTCCTCCCGGTCAAGAGACCCCTCGGTCATGAGCACCCCTAGGTCATAAGCCCCCCTGTTTTCAAATCCTTATTTACCTTTATTATTTAATCCTTATTGATACTTTTGCAGTTCATTACTAATTAGACATAAAATATATGTATATCGGGAAAAACAGGGAGGGGGGCTTGTGACCGGGGGTGTTAATGAACTAGGGTGGGCTCATGACTGGGGGGGGGGGCTCGTGACCGTGGGGCTCATGACCGTGGGGGGTTCTTGACCGGGGGGGCTCTTGACCGTACCCCGCAATGGGTATGAATGAATGTGATGTCTCCTATAGCTAATTAAAAACTTTAATCTTATTTATTACCAAATTATTTGAAGGATATAGAACTATGACAATAAGTGGAAAATAAAACACATTCATTTCATTAAATATACAGGTTTATTATTAAATAACAATTTAACAATAAATTACTTGATATTAAATAAATAAATTAGCGGGAAGTGAGGTACGTACATTCCTTAATCTATAATTTTGTTTAAATTGAAGCTGCGCCATTTACTCATTAAACAGGAATCAAAAAGGAATTTTAATATTCAGTAACGAATAGAAAAGCCTCCCCTCGGTAATTATTATCGCCACAATAGTGTCTTGGAGTGTAAACCATTTGCACTCTATTCCTTACGGACAAAAGTGGAAATAATAACAATTTAGGCAACTTCTTTTAAAAATGAAAATGACATTCCGATTCAGCGTGACTTAATTACTCATAATAAATTTCTTTTAACCAAAGGTGATAAATTTTTTATAATAAGCAAAAAAAATGTTCACCATCCACGCGATATTAAGACATATTTAATTTTTGTATTACTGTATTAAAAAAATGAACTCTAAAAACCAACTCAGTTCGATTGATCAGACCCTAATAAATCTACACAAATACATAAAATATTAATAAATATTCTTAGTACGTAGCTATAGAACTGTAGATGTAATAATTAGACAGTTGATTCAATAATATTAAGACTGTAGAGTGTAGATAGACTCAGAGACTGTAGAACAATAATTTAATGTTATACTGTACCGATATACAATTAAACTACGTATATAGATACAATTGGACTGTGCAAGCAATCAGACTGTATACAGTTTGAAAATACGGACAGTTTCAATTCTCGTTTCCGTGAACAAATTTGCCAGTCATTTCGCGGACGAATTTCTTCACGGATACAATATTTCAGAAAAAAATGGCCTTTGTCGGAGCCATATTTGGGGTACTGCCTAAAATGTAACTTTAATTAATGAATGAAGGGTAAGTTACGTATTATCGGTCGGCTCCACATTTTCAGTCATATAAGAAAACTAGATGATGTGCACTATGTAGACTCGTAGAGCGCATACCTTCGCCTCCGTTTTGACCCATTCTCTCCCAAAATTTAAGGAACTGCTAACTGGATAATTAATATCCAATCGTCACATCAAGTTTCATGCAATATGGTACAATACTTTTTGAGTTTTAAATGACCTTGACCTTTGACCGAATCGCTTCTACATTCTACCAATTTGTACCATCAAATTTCAGACAATTTGGTTGAAAACTTTTTGAGTTATAAATGGCCTTGACCTTTGACCGGGTCACTCCCAAAATACTACAAACAGGTCACTAAACATGGACCAATCGTTTCACTAAATTTCAGGCAATTCAGTTGCATACTTTTTCACTTAAGCGAATAACGAGATGAAAAATAAATAAATAATTGCCGATGAAAATAATTATGACCTTTCCGCATTCTGCGAAGGTAAAACGATATAATAAATAATATTTTATTTATATTATAGGATAATAATTGGTATCAATGATACCTGAAAATATCATGTACTATACCAATTAAATAAAAGTTATTTTATTGTTTTTTCTTATACCTATGATCGATGATATGAAACCGAGGAGTCCGACCAATAATCCATATCTTACCTTACCTACTTTCTTGCTTTCTAATATTGATTTACGAAGTCAAGTAATTTACTTTAATAAACACACCCTTAGCCTGTATAGCATTGTAAAATCGATATGAATTATTAACCAAGGTAGTTTCTTAACTAGAGAGCTACCAAAGAATTCAGATTTCCAAAAACTGAAACAAGATAGCTAGGTAGGGGAGCTACTAAAAAGTAACACCTACATACTCCCGTCATCAAGTTTTGGTAACTACTAAATGTAAATGTAGTTAACAGTAGTTTGTTTTGTTCTCAACTTCAAGCTAAATGATTGCTTAAAACTTGTATAACTCTTTAAATCGATAGCTGACACTTAAGAAATTCATT
Organism: Caprella mutica; assembly: GCA_947561585.1. Lineage (NCBI taxonomy): Eukaryota > Metazoa > Arthropoda > Malacostraca > Amphipoda > Caprellidae > Caprella > Caprella mutica. Next base: position 123,742 of record CANNZV010001749.1, on the reverse strand, counting down.
ATTAATTCACTAATTTTGCTTATAATATCATTAAAGTAACAAAAAACGCCGTTTTAATGATAGTAATTGTTCCTATTCGGTGGTTGGTTCAATTCTTTGATGAGGTTCAACTCTCCGATCCCTATATAAATTCCTAAGTTCAAACTTTCATTAGCAAAGGACTCCTGCCGTTTTAATTTATTGAATGGAATTATGTAATGTAGAGTAAATTATAAGTTATCGAATGGTTCTATATTTTCGATAATAAAACTATTTTAATTGATACCATTTTACCTGCATGTATCATGGTATCAATTACAATAACGAGTTAATTTAATATATATTATCTTGTACGGTCGTAAATGAGGAACAGCCCTAGAACTCGGAACTTAACCTAGGTAGTAAGGTACACAATGGTTAATATTCAGTTTTTCATCAATTATTGTAGTTATATGTTTTAAATATAGATTTGCGTAAGAAATAGGTAAAGAAAGTTTTCTACGGTTGAGTGATTTCAAGGCTAACTTGCTTATTCTTCAACTGCATAAAAATAAATCTAATTAAGAGAAATAATATTTAGTTATTCAATTTGAAATCATGTTATATTTATTTAAGTTGTAAAAGAAGTAATGACGTCAGTTGTGGGCGTGTTCGTGTAATAATAAAAGTAATTTTGTTACAATTAATTCTGCAAAATAATATAGGCGAATCAAATTACACGGAAACAATAGTATGACAGTTAAGGTATTCACATGTCCAGAAAATTAGTACCACTTACAACAAATCAAAGGAAGTTGAGCGAGTAATGACGTCATGGTGGGCGGTCGATAGCGAGACTGATGGGCGGAGCATCGTTGCGTTTATTTAACAATTTCTTATTCACCGCGTCACTATTATGTTTTGCGTTACTTATTTTGCGGGTAATATTTTTTTGGCATAATTAGTTTTATATTAATTTACTCATACTTTTTTATTGGTAATTATAAGTTTTCTTTTCATTTATTGATTATTAGCTTTTTGATAATAAAATGTTACAAACTAATCGGTTTTTAATTAATTTTATTTGAATTATATTACTCAATTCTATGAGTTTTCCAATTAATTTATAGCACTTTATTTTCTCTGATTAATTAGTTTTCTAATTTTTTCTGCATTTATTTTTATTCTAATTATATTATTATGAAATATTTTACTTCATTTTAATGAATTAAGAATTACAATATTTGTAATTATTTTATTAAAATTTATGATATTGCATTTTAATTTATTTCTTCTTATTAGTTTTCAAAATACATGTTTTGTTGTTGGTTTATCACAATTATTTTATCACAAATTATTGTCACCCCTTTTTGAGTATTGAATTGAACACTCCCAAAATTCTACCAGCCGGTCACTGGACTTAGACCAATCGCTTCACCAAATTTCAGGCAAATTGGTTGGACTCTTTTTCATTTAAGCGAATAACAAGATGACAAATAAATAAATAAATAAATAAATAAATAAACGACTTCAAAACTATGACCTTCCCGAATTATGTGAAGGTAATAGTATGCTCGCTTATTAAAATATATTGAATTTTATACATGATATAGCCATAAAATAAAAAATAATTGAATGGCTATTTAATTTAAATAAAATCTTAGTATATAAATATATTCATTTCCAATTTTGTTTCGATATCATTAATATGTTATGCGAACATGTGTTCAAATCCTTTTTTTATGTAGAAAGATAAAATAGAATTTTAAAGCAGAATTGAATGAAATCCATTTTCTTTATTTTCGAATCCGTTTATGAATTTGAATTATTTTTTCGTAATTTGTTTGAAATAACTTTAACAGCTAATTTGTTATCGTAGAATGAAGAGAATATTTATATTATGCATATATTCACAATAATCGAGAGTAACTATATTAAAAAATATAATTAATTGTTTGATGACAAATATTTGTAATTGACGACACAGTGTTATAAATACGTTAAATATTTCAAATATGCATGGTAATATAAGATCAAAGTGGATATAATATTGAAATACTCAATGTACCTTTAATGTTAACTAGATCGTATAATCTAATTTGAATTTAAATTTAATTCTTTTAATTCTGGTAGCAATTAGTCAATAATCAATGTAAATTGAAAGTCTAACTGTAACCATACATATTTAGAATAAAATAATTGTTTTAAAAATTTGAACAAGAGCAATCTTTTGTAGCAAAATAATTTGGTGAAGAATTGAAGTGAAGAAGAATGTTATTTCCAAGTACATAGATAATAGCTATATCAAAAACAACTCTCTTTCTGATAATAATATCAGAATTTTATACATCAATAACTTATATTTTGGCCATAAATGATCACGGTGGATCCCTTCTAAATTTTCAAGTAAAGCCCACTATAACTTCCAATGATAATTTCCCACCATAACTTCTAACCATAAATTCCCATATTGCACCTGAATAACTTCACGTTTGCCTTCTCAGAATCCATTTCCTGAATCATTAAAGCTATTGAATTTGAGGAACTGGAAAAAAAAGAGAATTGGAGTCGGAAGACTTGCAAAGATAGTGGATCTTAACGAAAGAGCTTGAACGCTTAACTTACAGTTCAAACTATCAATATCTCTAAGAATTTACTCATAGATTTTCAGTAGTATGATTTCGAGTCGAAAGACTGAAAAAGATAGTGGATCTTAACAAAAGAGCTCGACAGTTTGACGTTCAAAATGTATCAGGAGGTTTGGTTATGTGTTTAACAAACACATGTTTTATGCATAAGGCTACGGTACTTCATTTTAAACATATAAGGAGAAATAAATACATAGGTATATAAGACATTGGCAACTTAGAGAGCAGAGCTGTGATTGGGTGGACTGTGACCCAATCATAGCACGCGCATGTGTCTGTTCTCCATGAAAATGTAGACTGTTGTGTGTTTAGAGCCTACCGACATGTATTTTTACGTTGCCACACGTCACCACATTACAATTGTTTTTCTGACTTACGTAGATATTTTTTATCTTTTAAATACATTTGGAGAAAAAACAAACTTTCTTGGCGAGGGTTGCTGTTTATTTCAACCTGCTCTATTAAAGTATGTTATTAGGTAGTCACATTTTCATGCTGTCATCGAGAGTAGACGTGTGCAGCTCCGCACTGTTTTGTTTTAGTGCTAATAAATCTAAACTTGAGTCTCTAGGCTGATGTGTTACTGAACATTACTTACTCAATATTATTCGAATGTAAAGTGGATAACACAAATAGAACTGTGCTTTGCTAATGGAAGTGATTAACGTTTCCGTCTGCTCAGAAGTTAGTGGTTAGACGATACCTGCTGTGTCCACGTCGAGCGTCATTTGTTCGGTAATTGAAAATAGCCCTAATCTAGCCGATATGGGTAGAACAAAACAAGTTAAGTTGCCGCCTGCTGTTACCGAACCTGAAATGAATATCAATTTTCCCCTAGCAAATGGAGATTTGGATCAACTATATGAAGATAGCAGAGCATTATATATGCTAATCACTCAGAAGTTTGATTGTACACTTCAAGAACTTGAAAAGAAGTTGGAACAGCGAGATCAAAAAATAGATGGACTCGATAGGAGGGCCCGTGATCTGCTGAAACAAAATGCTTATCTCTCCGAACGACTGGATGAGGTAGAGAGCTATGAGAGGAGAGATATGTTCTTAATGACCTGTAATGAAGTACCTGAGGTGGGAACGGGAGAGAATACTCGGGAGGTGGTGAGAACGGTAATTCGTGACAAGCTCAAATATGAACTGAAAATCGATGACACACTCACGGCCTACAGAGTAGGTCAGAAGCCTATAAACCAGTCGTCTTATAGAAGACGAATACTTGTCAAACTTCGATGCCGCGATGCTAAAGATGATATCTTAAAGGCTAGTAGAAGTGCAAAACCTCAGGGAATATACCTAAATAAGAATTTAACTGCATCTCGCTCTAAGATTCTCTTTTGCTTGAGGCGTGCAAAACGACTACATCCTGGTAAAATAGCGGCATGTGGCTCATATGACGGAAAGATATTTGTGTGGCTTCTTTCCCAGACACAGTCTGGGCGTGACTTCAGGGTATTTGTAAACAGTATTGGTAAATTAGATGAACTGCTCCTGAAATATATGAATATTTAATCCAGTGACCTATTATCTGAGGTAATTCGAAATTGACTTGATGATTTGGTCTTCGGAGGATGTTATCAACCTCAATTTGCTGACAATCATATATATCTAGCAATATATGGGATATTGTCTAATTCATATCGACAATACGAGAGGCAAACACTGGTCTACTATATGATACTAGATGATTTGCTTCTCCAGTCAACTTGTTTAAAAAAATTCAATCTTCTAGCTTCATTTTTCAGCTCTGATGTCCTGCTCTTGAATACTGATGTCCTATTTTTGCTGATCTGCACTTGCCTGCTGATCTACTCTTGCCTGCTGATTTGCTCCTACCTACTGAATTACTATTGCCTGTTGATTAACTCCTACCAACTGATCTACTCTTGCCTCTTTATTTGCTCCTACCTGGTGATCTACTCTTGCCTGCTGATTTACTCCTATCTACTGAACTACTCTTGCCTGTTGATTTACTCCTACCAACTGATCTACTCTTGCCTGTTGATTTGCTCCTACCTGGTGATCTACTATTGCCTGCTGATTTATTCCTACCTACTGAACTGCTCTTGTCTGTTGATTTGCTCCTACCAACTGACCTACTCTTGCCTGTTGATTTGCTCCTACCAACTGATCTACTCTTGCCTCCTGATTAACTCCTACCTACTGATCTGTTCTTGCCTGCTGATTTGCTCCTACCTACTGATCTACTCTTGCCTGTTGATTTACTCCTACCTTATCATCTACTTTTGCCTTCTGGTTTATTCCTACCTAATGATCTACTCTTGCCTTCTGGTTTATTCCTACCTAATGATCTACTCTTGCCTGCTGGTTTATTCCTACCTAATGATCTACTCTTGCCTGCTGGTTTATTCCTACTTACTGATCTACTCTTGCCTGTTGATTTACTCCTAACTAATGATCTACTCTTGCTTGCAGCTGATTTACTCCTACCTACTGATCTGCTCTGGTCTGCTGGTTTGCTCCTACCAACTGTCTTCTCTTGCCTGTTGATTTACTCCTACCTACTGATCTATTCTTGACTGCTGATTTAATCCTACCTACTGATCTATTCTTGCCTGCTGATTTACTCCTACCTACTGATCTACTCTTGCCTATTGATGACCTACTAATCTTGTCTTGCCTACTGATGACTTACTAATCTTGTCTTGCCTACTGATGACCTACTAATCTTGTTTTGCCTACTGCTGACCTACATCTACTTAATGATCTAGTCTTGCCTACTGATGACCTACTCTTACCTACTGATCTGGACTTGCTTACTGATTACATGCATCTACCTACTGATCTAGTCTTCCCTACTGTTTACCTACTTCTACCGATTACCTACTTTTACAGTGATTTTAAGGGCTCAGTTTTTAAGTATTCTCCTAGTCTATATTTTGTATCTCGTTATAATCTTTGTTTTCTAAATCACTCACTCCTTTATTGCGTGTGTGTCATTGAACACAAACGCTTGGAATATTCTATTATATATCAAAGTTTTAGTGGCGGCTATTGTGTAGCTGGATTTTGTTGTGTGCGTATGCCTACTACTTACATGTACGTGTATTCAAGTCATCTCTGTTTGGAATGTGTACATGGAATATTGTCATGTCTGTACGTTTATCCTGTTTTTTGGTATGCTTTCTTAACTGTGTGTTTACTGAGTTATCGTTCGATTATTATTTCGCTCTTTAAACTAATATCTTGTGCTTCCTTAATTGATTCGTTACTCGCAATATTGTTCATTTTTCCGATTCATGGTTGACCCCTTAGATAGTCTCGACTGTGATATTAATCATTTTAATAACTTATTTCCAGGACTTGATTCATGGCCAGATTCTAGGTATTTGAGTATTGATGAATTTAATAATGTGATATCTGCGCAGGGCTCTGATTTGTCCATCATTCATCTGAATATCCGCTCTCTTTATCCTAAATTAGATACTTTCTGTGCTCTATTATCGTCACTAAGTAATAAAATAAACATAATTTGTCTGACTGAAACGAGGCTAAATGAGAGCTCTGTGGTTATGGTTGAGTTGTCTAATTACAGAGCTTTTCACGGTTTACGTACGGATGGTAGACGTGGTGGTGGTGTAAGTGTCATGATGTATCAAGGTTGTGAGTCTAAGCTGGTGGATGTGATAAGTTTTTTGAGGGTCTATATTGAATCTATATTTGTCGAGATTTCAATCAACCATAAAAAATTATAGTAGTACCATAAAAATTAATGCCTCTGAATTTATTAATCTCTTAGCATCATATTCTTACTTGCCCACTATTACCAAGAAAACTCGTGTTGCGGATGAGTCATACACTTTAATTGATAATATTTTCACGCAGGATTTGGAAAATATGTTCTCTTGTATTATACCATGTGATGTTTCTGACCACTTTATCATTTGTCTTGTGAAGCGTAATTTCTTCGGTGTTCTTACAGCTGATAGAAACAAAAATATTCGCTATCGAACACTGAGTGACGATTGTGTTGCAAACCTCTACAGTGCTGTGGAAAATTGGGACTTCTCTGACGTGTTAAGCTGCAATGATGTTGATGAGGCTCTGGTACTACTTAATAATAGATTAATGAACTTGTATGATTCTTTCTGTAGAATTAGACATAAAACAATATCTTATAAAGATGATATGAAACCTTGGATAGTTAATGATTTAAGAGATAAAATTAAAAGACGTCAAAACTATCTGGTACTATTCAGACTAGGTAAGATTAGTAGAGGCGCCTACTGTAGATACCGCAAAATGGTAACTGCTGAGATACGTGCCGGGAAGGCCAACTATTACGATGCGAGATTTGCTTCATTGAGGGATAATCTTGGGGCAACATGGAAACTGATCAACGAAATAATAAAACCTAATGGGACCAAAAATAATCTGAGCATGAAGCTATGTCATGAGAACTCCGAAATCTCAGCATCGGGTGAACTTGCTTCCTTATTTAATAACTTCTTTTCTTCTGTAGGCACTCGAATAGCGGAGTCTGTTGGCAATTCCAATGTGAATTTTGAGACCTATCTTAAAGGTAACTTTACTGACTCATTCTTCTTTAATCCTGTTTCTTCTTATGGAGTGAATAAGACGATAATGAGCATGAAGAATAAATCCTGTCGTACTGATGAAATACCGATATATATATACTGAAATATTTGAGTGACCTAATTTCACCTATTTCTTCTACTCTTATTAATAATTCTTTCGTCTCTGGCCGATTTCCTCGTATATTAAAAACTTCTCGTATTGTGCCTGTCTATAAGGGTGGAGATAGTAGTAATATCAATAATAATAGGCCAATTTCAAAATTAAGTAACTACTCAAAAATATACGAAAAAGTAGTTCACTCTCAACTAATGCGATACTTAGAATATTGAAAAATCCTTTTCATACAGCAATATGGTTTTCGTTCAAATAGAGGAACAACTCAGGCTGTTCTACGTCTGCTTCAGAATATTTACGCATCTCTTGGTGAAGGTAGTCTCTACTTTACTTTGTTTGTCGATCTGAAAAAAGCATTCGATTGTGTATCGCATGACATACCTTCACGGAAGCTGTACTTTTATGGAGTTAGAGGTGTACCTCATGATTGGTTTTGTTCTTATCTGTCCGACCGAAACCAAGATGCATCTGTTGGAGGAATTAGTTCAGATTATGCAAACATAACCTGTGGCGTACCACAAGGAAGCATCTTGGGTCCTCTGTTGTTTTTAATTTCTATGAATGATATACCTAATTGTGATACTTTCTTTAACTATATACATACTATTTGCTGATGTAAATCGTCTATATCATGTAAATTTTCCAAAGACGAATTATTAACTACTCATCATAATATAAACTCTCATCTTTCTTCAGTCTCGAATTGGATGACTGCAAATCGTTTAAAGCTGAGCATAGAGAAAACCAAATATATGATTTTCTCGTATAAAAATTGTTATTCTCTCCCTAACATCGAAATATGCGGGGGTTCTGTCGGTTATGTGAGAACTATTCGCTATCTTGGTTTAACTTTTGATAATAATCTTCAATTCAGCTCGCACATAGAGATGCTTGCACGTAAGTTATCTAAAAATATTGGAATACTATACAAAATTAGTGACTTTCTACCGAAGAGCGTTTTAAAAACTGTATAATACTCAATTATCCATCCCTACTTCAATTACTGTGTTGAAGCTTGATACTACTCTGCTGCTTATCTGACTAATTGGTTGTTTGTTCTTCAAAAGAGATGTATTCGGACTTTGACGGGGGCTCATTTTTTGGATCACACAGATGGCTTTTTCAAGCAGCTGAAGATTTTGAAACTTTCTGACTTGTTCACTTATAATGTTGGATGCTATTTGTTTAAGACTGTTAATATTGTAAATTATGATGATGAATTGTTGCGTTATATTGTAGGAAATAGTGGTCAGCATTCACATGATACTCGTCATGCATTAATGATAACATTGCCATTTTGCTTCAGAGGTAAATCTAAGTCAGCACTTTTCTATTTTGGTTGTAGAGTCTGGAATGATATTTGCCCACAAATCAAAAATTCTTTGTCTCTTGCTTCATTCAAATTCAAATTCAAAACCTTCCTTATTTATAATAATTAATGTTCTATGCCCTATATGTAATATTAGTTCATCCAATGTTTCTCTGTTACCTTAATTCGTTTCTGATGTCTGTAATAGTATGTTTTCAAATTTTATTCTAAAAATTATTATATATTCTCCTTTTTAATCATTTTTTGATTAGTCGGGCCATATATAGCCCCAACTGTATTTCCTTATATTTTCTTGGATAATAAACTGATCGGACCAGGGAGGCCCCGGCCCTGTTTCCTTTGTAAGGGTGCTATATGCTTAATAAACAATAATTATACGATGAATGAAGTATTTATTTGTCGCATACTACCGTTTCATTATTATATAACGTTATTTCAAAGTTATTTTTACATGGTTTACACGGTCCAGTTCAAAGCGAAGTGTGAAGCATTTGAAATGCTGAAGAAGTCTTCATAGTTTTTATTTTATTTTAAACTTCCAGTTTCAGATGACAGTCTCTCAGATCAATTTTGGTCAAAGGTAGCCCTAAATTATAATGTAGTTTGTTGTGTCCAATAGTGTGTTGACTGTTGAACTGCACATTTCATGATTGATTAATGACCTGCGGCACATCCCCCATTACTGTATTTACACATAGATCAGTATCAAAGAAATAATATAAATGTAAAATATCACGGATAGAATATGGAAACAGATTCGATGAACAAAAATACATATGATGAAAAAAATTAAATTTGGTGGCCAGGTAATAAAACATGACCAAACTCATCATTTTAATGGTGAGTCTGTGACAATTATTTTGAGTTCTTCTTTTGCAAATGGTGAAAATTATCTAATTTACTCCCATGCTACCAGTTTGCAGAAACTGGTGAGGTGTTTGTAATCATAGAGATCTCTTATTCTGTTCATAGCAAAATTAATGTAAATATAGAGATTAATTCAGAATTGTTTGTAGCGAAATTAATGTAAATAAAGGAATTAATTCAAAATTGTTCGGAGAGAATATCCCAAATATCTCCCATATTCTGCAGACTGGCTATGCTACAAATACAATATTATTTGGAGAGAATTTATGATAATTTGATCATTTTGGAGAAAATTGGTGATTTTGGAGAGAGCTGGTCTGTATTAGGTGCACAAAATTCAACTGACTTTTTGAAAAAGCTGATAAAAAATTCACCATCAATTTTCAGTAATTTGGCTGATCCACCAACATTTCACCCATTTTTCCACCGAAAATTAATGGTAACATAGGAATAAATAGCTAAAAATCCACTGACTTTGCCAAAATATCATTTTCCTCTAAATACAGACTGGTGGAGAGGCAAATGGCGAGTTTATGAGATTATTTCTCCAACAAAAATTAATGTTAACATAGGAATAAATAGCTAAAAATCCACCAACTTTGGCTTTTACTATGCTAGAATATTATTTTCAAAGAGGGGAAAATTCCACCGACACGTTGGTGGAATTTACCACGAAATACAGACTGGTTTATAAGCCATACTCCAGTTTGTATTTGGTGCACTGAACTCGTTACTCCTCTGACTTTTTTAAAAATCTGATAAATAGCTGCCAACATTTTTCCAGTTTCTACTCCAAAAATTAATGGTAATATAGGAATTGATAGCTAAATATCCTCAGACATTACAGGAATTTTTTTAATTAGAAAATCGAAATATCTCTAAACTCTTGACATATCATTGAAATAATTTTTTTCCCTATAATTTACCAAAATATGAATGATGTTTTCTATTGTTAACCATGTACAGTGATCAGTTATGAACTAATAAGTATCTATATGCACTTTTATTAAATAATTCCATATAAAAACCAAATAAACCATAAACATTGTTTTTTGTTTTTTCCAAAAAAACCTTTGGTTTTTAATAACCCTGGATACCAATTAAAATTATATTTGAAAAATCATAATTACCAACTACGGCAACTAGCCTATTAGGTATAGGTATACCTAGACTTTACTTACGCGATCGAAAATGTGAAACCGTCTGATGATTCGGAACTTACCCTAACTCACTCATAATACATCTGATATCCCTAGGTACCAGACTGTAGATAGTAGATACGTATCTAAAAGCTGAGCGGCGCACCACAGTATGGCGCACCACACTCACAGTATGACTATGGCGCACCACTGTATTTTAGGTATTTTGAATACAGATTAATGATAAATGGAGTGAATTTGATAAATGTTTTATCAGATTTATGACTGACGGTACCTGAATCCAATGAATTTATACTACACAGTTTAATTATTTGATTGAGATGTTTAATTAAGAATAGAAAAAAGAATTTATCATAGAAAACTGTAATTGAATTTTTTTGGGGTAACTATTGTAAACTTTCAATCTGAGGTGTAAATAAAAACTTATTAGTTAGCCGTTAGGTACCTAGATGTATCAGAGGGTGTATCAGACTTACTGATTTAAGAAATTTTCATCCTGAAGAAAAAGAATGTACCTACACCATTTGTTTTGATTGTCAACTAGGTATTAGGTTTAATAAATCCATTTAATATTCGTGTAAAGGTATAAAATTGAATAAACTTATAATAGAAACGTTTATATACTTTAGAAAACAATTACCTAATACCTAAAATAATTTAAATAAAGGCCGAAAACGCATGGTTTGTTTATAAAATTCAAATTTGTAATCAAAACAAAGAGTGTACAATCTTCTTCTTGAGCATCAGATTAGAGATTCTCTCAATTGTTGCTCACAGAGTATTAAAAAACTTTTAAAACAAATTATACAATATAAACTGAACCAAATTGTATGCGCTTTGAAGAATAATGATCGTAGACCTTAGTTCTATAATATTTTGTTATAAACTCATTTTTTTCCCGGAGCCTGGAGAGGACCTTTAATAGAAAGTACAGTGGTGCGCCGTATTGTAGTGCGCCGCTCAGATTTTAGATACTGTTGAACTGTAACACACTGATATGAGAATTAAGCTTAAATTGTGCAATATAATCAGATACCTAATAGTTAACACAAAAAACACTAACTAAGAGCATAGAGTAATGATATTTACTAGGGGCATGGACTATGAGTCACTTTTTCTATTCCATTTTTACAGAATTCAAAGGATAACCACGCACAGAGGTTTTCTTTCAAAATCGCCATTTCTAGTGTAAGCGTGTTGCCATGGAAACCACATACAAATTCCAGCACTCCATTTTACACACAGAAAACCTAGATCTATTAAATAACTGTTTGATAAATTAGAAATAATTCTAGTATAAATGATATTGATTAAGTTTTGACATAGTTTACTATATTCCTATCTGCTTTTTAAATTGAATTGAATTTATTAATTTCAACATGAGTTTTTAGAAGACTTGTATGTTAGAGTGGTGAATTCATCGAAATTAACATTAACATTTTTATATATCATATTCGTATTCAGAATGTTTGATTCAGTCTACAGACGATAAATGGTCCATTTTCAGGATCATAAAAAAAGTAGAATAAATTTGGTGGAAATTAAACATTGAACAAGAAATTAATGGGATAGAAACGCAATTACTTTATAATTCATCGAATCAGGCAAACCGATTGCTAAATAAGACTAATGTTGTTTGGAAATAATTTACTCTAAATTATAACCTCAATTTTTTTCAAGTATAGACACATTAAATTAAGCTATGTCATAAATATCGAGTAGTAAATTACCTGAATTTGAACACGATTGGCCTACAAATCTTGCAAAATGTTTCATCTTTCGGGAAATGGTTTTCAGATTCAGTAAAATCAGTAAGGATGAAAATAATGCTCACAAAGCTGAGAAAAAGTGATTTACTAATATTGAAATTAAAATAAAAAAAACATTGCGTTTTTTTCTGAAATTCATAACTTTATTCCGAATATTTAGAACCGAACAAAAATTTCAACTTTACTAAAGTTTTTGATGTTGAGCAGAATGTAATTATCATAATTTGAAGATTCGTTAATTTTCGAAGGTAGAGATATGTTTTCGAATGGGACTGGTATTCATAAACTAGCTTGAATTTCAGATCAGCCTTTTGTTTTTGGATGGCTGAAAACCTTGAAATTCAGGTGGCCCAATCATAAGTCAAAAGTGTCCCCTAATTGATGAGATCCACGAGTTCAAAGTATTGTAATATTGACTATTCACATATCTGAATCCTAATATTTGAATGACTTTCAAAATACCAATAAAGTCGAAAAAATGATGCGAATAAATTTAATAGAACCACTTACGTAGGATCATAATAATCAGTCAGATTTACAATTTTCAGCCTGTCCCTCTAGTACTTTTGATTAAAGTAAACAGGTCTATTATTCGTTCGCATGTTCGAATCCCAAAAATTCCTTTCGACAGATAATAGACAATTATCTACTCTATCTATTGTAGTAATTGAATTTGGAAAAGAAAGTTTTTTACTTAAGTTATAAAAGAAAAACTATATTGCACATCATACCAGACAGTTCCGTCATGTCTTCTGCATCTTCAAAACCCTTACTTCATTATTTTCCTTAATGAATGAAGTGTCGGATCAATGATTGGAGTGTCGGAGTTATATAAATGGAGTATCAGACCAATGAATAGAATGTCGGACCAGTGAATGGAGTCCATGACAGAGGTATGAAGTCTGGGATCAATGAATTGAGTGTCAGACTAATGAATGGAGTCTCGAACCAATGAATGTGATAACGGAGCGATGAATGGAGTGTCAGACCAATGAATAAAGTGTCGGACAAATGAATGGTGTCTGAGAACGACACTCCAATGAATGGAGTGTCGGACCAATGAATACGGTTTCGGACCAGTGTATCAGACAATGGAATAGAGTGTTGGACCATTGAGTAGAGTGTCGGACCAATGAATGGTGTCTCGGACCGAAGAATGTTTTGGACCAATGAATGGAGTATAGGATCAATGAATGGGTTGTCAGACCAATAAATAGAGTGTCGGACCAATAAATGGAGTGTCGAACCAATAAATGAAGTGTCGGACAAATGAATACGGTGTCGGACCAGTGAATGGAGTATCGGACCAGGGAATGGAGTGTTGGACCAAGTAATGTAGTGTCGGACCAATGAATGTTGTCTAGGACCAATGAATGTTTTCTAGGACCAATGAAAGGTGTCTCAGACAAATGAGTGTATATTCGAACCAAATAATTGGGTGTCAGACCAATTATGAATGTGGTGTCGGGCCAATGAATTAGGTGTTGGACCAATTAATTAGGTGTCAGACCAAAGAATCGGGTCTCGAAGCAATGAATGGAGTGTCAGTCTAATTAAGGGAATGTTAAAAATCAGGTAGAATGGGAGATAATAAGGAGAATGGGTAAATAGGTAGAATGGGGGAAAATTAGGTAGAATGGTGTAAAATTAAATAGAATGGGGTAAAATTAAGTAGAATGGGGGAAAAATAAGTAGAATGGGGGAAAATTAGGAATATATGGGGAAAATTAGGTACAATGGGATCAGGCGCATATATACAAGGGGGGGGGGCATTTAGGGCAGATGCCCCTCCCCCCCCCTTGAGGTCTGAACTTTTTAAAAATAAATCTACGGATTAATAAAAGTATACGGATTGATTCTACAAATTGAAGGAATGTCAATTATTTGATTATTTTTAATTGCTTTTGACATGCTCGAACACTGTATTCTATCAAATCGTCATTTATAAATTGCGAAATGTGAGAAATTAAATTGCTTCAAGCCGTATTATGTATAAACATTTTGTTCATAAAGAGTAGATTTTTATTACACTAATTATATTGGCATTGATCTTCAACTTCAAAAATGTTTTTTGAATTTGAGAAGAAATGCATCATCCTGTACTCTGTAGTTTGCCAAAACACCTTCTTCTTCAACAGTACGCCAAAAATTCATGCTTCACTCCCAGATAAGTGGAAGGGTGGCTTAATCTTACCACCTGAAAAAGTTCACAAGAGTTCGTGGTTTATTCAATGAAACTGGTTCTATTCACAATAAAAAGCAAATGAAAACAAAACCAATAAAACACAAACTGCAATTCAGGAGGTGAAGAGTTTCTTCGAAGAAACCACTAGTTTTTCTCTCAGAAAAGCTTTTCAGCAGATTTCATCCACACCAAAACCACGTGGTGGAGGATCGCCATACATTCATTTTGTTTCCGTTTTTATCATTGAACTTCAGTTCGACCATTAACAAAAACCACATAAATAGCGGTTTTGTGAGTGGATTATGCAGCAACCATCCAACATTGCCAATTGAATCGTTTGGACAGACGAGAAGTTAATTTGCCTCCATCAAAAACACATCGAAAAAATACGAATGAAAATCCTCGAAATATCTGGAAAACAAATGATAGGTATGATGCTAAGGTAATGATCTTCGTTGCAATTATTAATGGAATGGTTCCAATTGTTCAAGCATTCCTTAAGGAATATGGCAACTTGTTACCAGTTAATTGTTTTCAAAACTCTGATTGCTCTAGCACATTATTTGGCCCAGCCTACAACTTCTTCACTTTGGTGGATGCAAGACCACATTGCACAAATGCAGCTGTAGAATTTAAGGAAAAAGTACGGAAATAAAATTCCGGGTCAGCACACAGTCCAGATCTCAACTCTTTGGACTTTCACATATGCACAAACTCGAGTTTATATATAAGAAAAAACAGATCCCGATGAGTCTCTTATACAATGTGCTCAAATCTCCGGTCAAAAATATAACAATAAGAATCTCAAGAAAGTATGAAGACTGTTCTGAAGCGTGCATCGTTCTGTCTTCACATCAGAGGGGGTCATTTTCAACATTTTTTGTAGGACCTCAGGAGATGGGCCTCATATGGTATAAGACAATAAATAACGAAAAATAGTAAAAAATCCTTTATTTTCCTTCAAAGTGATGCATCTATAATGGTATTTGACTTATTTTTAAGTGCTTCTTATTCGCAATTAAAAAATTACGTATCTGATGAAACACAGAGTAGCAGTATGGTATTGATTAGTTTTGCTGCAGCCAATGATTGAATATTGTGACTAAGTTAAGCCAAGAAGTGAAAATGAGAATAATAATAAGAATAATCTTTACTGATAAAAAAAAAACAAGTTAGAAGCATTTACAAAACAGGTAACATTTTCACCCATAAATGTAGTTAAAAAAAAAAATTTAAAGGTCCTCTCCAGGCTCCGCGAAAAAAATGAGTTTATAACATAATATTACAGAACTAAGGTCTACGATCATTATTCTGCAAACCGCATACAATTCAGTTAAGTATATATTTAATAATTTGTTTTTAAAGTTTTTTAGTACTCTGTGAGCAACAATTGAGCGAATCACTAATCTGATGCTCAAGAAGAAGATTGTACACTCTTCGTTTTGATTACAAATTTGAATTTTATAAACAAACAATGCGTTTTCGGCCTATATTTAAATTATTTTAAATATTAATTGTTTCCTAAAGTATATAAACGTTTCTATTATAAGTTAATTCAATTTTATACCTTTACATGAATATTAAATGGATTTATTAAACCTAATACATAGTTGTCAATCAAAACAAATGGTGTACATTCTTTTTCTTCAGGCTGAAAATTTCTTAAATTAGTAAGTCGGAAGTAAAATTGGTTTTACAGAGTTTTGATTGTAAAAATCTTTTAAAGCGTATAAAATTAAAAATATGCTCCCAAATTCTATGCAGTTTGCAGCAAAATGATTAGAAACATTAGCCTAGTTATTTATTTTATTTTATTTATTTATTTGAGCTTACACAATATATACAGAGTAAAATGAAAAAATACACAATTCAAACAAAAATACAAATTAATTGCAGCTAAGGTTCCGTGAAAGTTAAAACTTGTGAAACCTAATTAAAAATCTACAAACAATAAAAAACTAAGAACTACATTTACTAAAACAATATTCTTTAAAAAGCTTCTTAAATTTAAAATCTGACATTGGTTCTGTTAAAATAGAAGGAAGTTTATTGTACAGTTCTATGGATCTAAAAATAACAAGGCAATAAAAATATTTGCGTGGAGGGGACCTTTAATCTAGAGTTCATCAAGCCTATATGTAGGAAAAACCTTTTGATATTGATTGTGTGCTGGCTAGGAATTTTCCATTCTTCTGCAAATGAACTGCATGTTTTCAATGTGGTGTAGCGCCTTCTTGCATCCACCAAAATGAAGAACGAGAAGCAGAATGGTTCAGTATGGGCCAAACAAGGGTTGCTAGTTTGGTAACCTCTGTGAGGTTAATGTAATCTGATAATGTATTAGTATTTTCATTTTAATAATTATGATAACTTTTCTCTTTAAGTAACTGTGATACAAAACAAACAATATAGACGAGATGATATTGTCACCATGCATTGAAAGTAAAAAATAATATTGATTGCTTATTTTAACTTTATATCCAAATAAGTTTGGGAGGATGTAGTTTATATAACGATATTTTCGTGAAGTATTTCCATAATAAGGATTTGCATAGGAAAATAGTATATAATTATTTAAGGAAATAAAATACTATATATAGTTGGTATCTCGTATACCTGTTTGCATCATTTATATTTGCTAATAAATTCTGAATAGATCGCATGCAAAACCAGTAAATGATGATCAGATTGCATAGCAAGCTAGCACCAAATAATGTCCTATAGCAATCTGAGATATGAAACACCATTAACCGATGACAAGTTGCCATCATCATCAAGGAATGCATGAAAGATTATATCCATTCAATTGATAATGGCAACAAAGATATTACCTTAGCATCATACCTATCATTTATTCCGTTGATATTTCAGGGATTTTCATTAGTGTACCTGACGATCCTCCTCAACGGAGTTTTGGTTGGTGAAATCTGCTGAGAAACTGGGGGGTTCTGTGGGGTTCTTCATAGAAACTCTTCACCTCCTGAATCACTGTTTCTGTTCTTTTTGGTTTTGTTATCATTTGCTTTTCTTGTGAATAGAACCAGTTTCATTGAATAGACCACGAACTCTTGTGAAATTTTTCAGGTGGTAAGATTTAGCCGCCCTTCCACTTGTCATGGAGTGAAGTATGAATTTTCGAAATACTGTTGGAGAAGAAGGTGTTTCGACAAACTACAGAGTATAGGGCGATGCATTTCTTCTCAAATTCCAAAACATTTTTAAGGTTTAAGAAGAATGCTAATATTTATAGGATAAAATCTATTCTTTATACTCTATGAACATAATGACGTCCTACCATTTCGCAATTTTAAAAATGATGCTTCTCATCGGAACACAGTGTAAGCATGTTCAAAGCATTTGAAACAATCAAATAACTGACCAGTCTGAGGAATTATCCGTAGATTTTTTTCAGAAACTTATTTTTTTTTAAGGTGCCTCCTCCCTTGACCGAATCCTAGATACGCCGCAGAGTGGAGTACAACTAGGTATAATGGGGAAAAATAGATAAAATGGAGAAAATTGGGTTGTATGGGGGAAAATCAGGTAAAATGAAGGAAAATCGGGTGAAATGGGAGCAAAAACAGGTAGAATGGTAGTATAAAAGTAGAATGAGGGAAATTGGTCGCTGAGCAGAGGAAACAATGACAGAATGGGGATATTAATGAATGAGGAGAGGGTTTAACGTCTGTTTCGGAACCAAAAACCTTATAGCTGATTTCAAAATGGAAAATTAAATACAAGGGACTGGAAGAAGCAGTCAGAAAGAAAAGTAGCTTCATGAATAAAATCACCTACCACCGTCGGTGACAAAGCTCGAATGGATGTAAAAAAGCTACTCACTGAATGCAGTCACTTACCAAGGTATGAGACGAAAAGGAACACACGTACCGTACGCTGCACTCACGGATAGAAGAGGAAAACGAAGAGGTGATAGGTAATGAAGCCTATAAGAGCCTACCTAACACAAAAATCTAAGACATCGTAGTTGAAGAGCATAACCCTAGCGCTATCCTCCAAAACTGCAATTAGCGTTAAAAAATGAAAAAAGACAACACACAATCCAAATTGCAAAATTTCGGGGCCCAAGAGATGTCACTCTCCTTCTTTTCCATTCACCACAGACAGCTTCAGGACTGAGTGCTCTATCCTGGAACTGTCTGTGGTGAATTAGAGCGGTTGCAGTTCAGTTTTAGAGCATAGAGCTAGGGTTATGCTCTTCAACTACGAGGTCTTTGATTTTGTGTTAGGTAGACTCGTCGGTTTCATTTACTATCACCTCTTCATTTTCCTCTTCGATCCGTGAGTGCAGTCACCGTATTTACGTATAGTTCTTCGTCACATTCCTTGGTAAGTGGCTGCATTCACTGAGTAGCTTTCCTGCATCCATGAGCTAGAAACGGATAGGTGGTATTTGACTTTGCTCATGAATCCACTTTCCCTTAATAAAATTACACTTGAAGTCAGTGATTTGGCCTCCGATTCTGCAGCAGACGTAAAAACCCTTACGTAATTGTAATTAAGTAAAGCAACAATATTTTTAATTTCTCTCTCACTAAATTATCTTAAATATCACAATGATGCTTTGTACTATTGGATCACACTGAGTA
Source organism: Caprella mutica (assembly GCA_947561585.1). NCBI lineage: Eukaryota > Metazoa > Arthropoda > Malacostraca > Amphipoda > Caprellidae > Caprella > Caprella mutica. The sequence continues at coordinate 104,532 of CANNZV010001749.1, read as the reverse complement.
TTAAAAACTTCAAAGGTCCCCTCCAAGCAAATATTTTTATTGTCTTATTCAACGAGGCTAATGATTATTATCATTTTGCTGCAAACCGCATCGAATTTGGTAGCATATTTTTAATTTTATATGCTTTAAAATATTTTCATAATTAAAAATCTACAAAACCTATTTTACTTCAGACTTACTGATTTAAGAAATTTTCAGCCTGAAGAAAAAGAATGTACACCATTTTTTTTGATTGTCAACTAGGATTATTAGATTTAATAAATCCATTTAATATTCGTGTAAAGGTATAAAATTGAAAGAACTTATAATAGAAACGATTATATAGTTAAAGAAACAATTAATATCTAAAATAATGGCCGAAAACGCATGGTTTGTTTAGAAAATTCAAGTTTGCAATCATAATAAAGGGTGTACAATCTTCTTCTTGAGCATCAGATTAGAGATTCTCTCAATTGTTGCTCACAGAGTATTAAAAAACTTTTAAAACAAATTATACAATATAAACTGAACCAAATTGTATGCGCTTTGAAGAATAATGATCGTAGACCTTAGTTCTATAATATTTTGTTATAAACTCATTTTTTTCCCGGAGCCTGGAGAGGACCTTTAATAGAAAGTACAGTGGTGCGCCGTATTGTAGTGCGCCGCTCAGATTTTAGATACTGTTGAACTGTAACACACTGATATGAGAATTAAGCTTAAATTGTGCAATATAATCAGATACCTAATAGTTAACACAAAAAACACTAACTAAGAGCATAGAGTAATGATATTTACTAGGAGCATGGACTATGAGTCACTTTTTCTATTCCATTTTTACAGAATTCAAAGGATAACCACGCACAGAGGTTTTCTTTCAAAATCGCCATTTCTAGTGTAAGCGTGTTGCCATGGAAACCACATACAAATTCCAGCACTCCATTTTACACACAGAAAACCTAGATCTATTAAATAACTGTTTGATAAATTAGAAATAATTCTAGTATAAATGATATTGATTAATTTTTGACATAGTTTACTATATTCCTATCTGCTTTTTAAATTGAATTGAATTTATTAATTTCAACATGAGTTTTTAGAAGACTTGTATGTTAGAGTGGTGAATTCATCGAAATTAACATTAACATTTTTATATATCATATTCGTATTCAGAATGTTTGATTCAGTCTACAGACGATAAATGGTCCATTTTCAGGATCATAAAAAAAGTAGAATAAATTTGGTGGAAATTAAACATTGAACAAGAAATTAATGGGATAGAAACGCAATTACTTTATAATTCATCGAATCAGGCAAACCGATTGCTAAATAAGACTAATGTTGTTTGGAAATAATTTACTCTAAATTATAACCTCAATTTTTTTCAAGTATAGACACATTAAATTAAGCTATGTCATAAATATCGAGTAGTAAATTACCTGAATTTGAACACGATTGGCCTACAAATCTTGCAAAATGTTTCATCTTTCGGGAAATGGTTTTCAGATTCAGTAAAATCAGTAAGGATGAAAATAATGCTCACAAAGCTGAGAAAAAGTGATTTACTAATATTGAAATTAAAATAAAAAAAACATTGCGTTTTTTTCTGAAATTCATAACTTTATTCCGAATATTTAGAACCGAACAAAAATTTCAACTTTACTAAAGTTTTTGATGTTGAACAGAATGTAATTATCATAATTTGAAGATTCGTTAATTTTCGAAGGTAGAGATATGTTTTCGAATGGGACTGGTATTCATAAACTAGCTTGAATTTCAGATCAGCCTTTTGTTTTTGGATGGCTGAAAACCTTGAAATTCAGGTGGCCCAATCATAAGTCAAAAGTGTCCCCTAATTGATGAGATCCACGAGTTCAAAGTATTGTAATATTGACTATTCACATATCTGAATCCTAATATTTGAATGACTTTCAAAATACCAATAAAATCGAAAAAATGATGCGAATAAATTTAATAGAACCACTTACGTAGGATCATAATAATCAGTCAGATTTACAATTTTCAGCCTGTCCCTCTAGTACTTTTGATTAAAGTAAACAGGTCTATTATTCGTTCGCATGTTCGAATCCCAAAAATTCCTTTCGACAGATAATAGACAATTATCTACTCTATCTATTGTAGTAATTGAATTTGGAAAAGAAAGTTTTTTACTTAAGTTATAAAAGAAAAACTATATTGCACATCATACCAGACAGTTCCGTCATGTCTTCTGCATCTTCAAAACCCTTACTTCATTATTTTCCTTAATGAATGAAGTGTCGGATCAATGATTGGAGTGTCGGAGTTATATAAATGGAGTATCAGACCAATGAATAGAATGTCGGACCAGTGAATGGAGTCCATGACAGAGGTATGAAGTCTGGGATCAATGAATTGAGTGTCAGACTAATGAATGGAGTCTCGAACCAATGAATGTGATAACGGAGCGATGAATGGAGTGTCAGACCAATGAATAAAGTGTCGGACAAATGAATGGTGTCTGAGAACGACACTCCAATGAATGGAGTGTCGGACCAATGAATACGGTTTCGGACCAGTGTATCAGACAATGGAATAGAGTGTTGGACCATTGAGTAGAGTGTCGGACCAATGAATGGTGTCTCGGACCGAAGAATGTTTTGGACCAATGAATGGAGTATAGGATCAATGAATGGGTTGTCAGACCAATAAATAGAGTGTCGGACCAATAAATGGAGTGTCGAACCAATAAATGAAGTGTCGGACAAATGAATACGGTGTCGGACCAGTGAATGGAGTATCGGACCAGGGAATGGAGTGTTGGACCAAGTAATGTAGTGTCGGACCAATGAATGTTGTCTAGGACCAATGAATGTTTTCTAGGACCAATGAAAGGTGTCTCAGACAAATGAGTGTATATTCGAACCAAATAATTGGGTGTCAGACCAATTATGAATGTGGTGTCGGGCCAATGAATTAGGTGTTGGACCAATTAATTAGGTGTCAGACCAAAGAATCGGGTCTCGAAGCAATGAATGGAGTGTCAGTCTAATTAAGGGAATGTTAAAAATCAGGTAGAATGGGAGATAATAAGGAGAATGGGTAAATAGGTAGAATGGGGGAAAATTAGGTAGAATGGTGTAAAATTAAATAGAATGGGGTAAAATTAAGTAGAATGGGGGAAAAATAAGTAGAATGGGGGAAAATTAGGAATATATGGGGAAAATTAGGTACAATGGGATCAGGCGCATATATACAAGGGGGGGGGCATTTAGGGCAGATGCCCCTCCCCCCCCCTTGAGGTCTGAACTTTTTAAAAATAAATCTACGGATTAATAAAAGTATACGGATTGATTCTACAAATTGAAGGAATGTCAATTATTTGATTATTTTTAATTGCTTTTGACATGCTCGAACACTGTATTCTATCAAATCGTCATTTATAAATTGCGAAATGTGAGAAATTAAATTGCTTCAAGCCGTATTATGTATAAACATTTTGTTCATAAAGAGTAGATTTTTATTACACTAATTATATTGGCATTGATCTTCAACTTCAAAAATGTTTTTTGAATTTGAGAAGAAATGCATCATCCTGTACTCTGTAGTTTGCCAAAACACCTTCTTCTTCAACAGTACGCCAAAAATTCATGCTTCACTCCCAGATAAGTGGAAGGGTGGCTTAATCTTACCACCTGAAAAAGTTCACAAGAGTTCGTGGTTTATTCAATGAAACTGGTTCTATTCACAATAAAAAGCAAATGAAAACAAAACCAATAAAACACAAACTGCAATTCAGGAGGTGAAGAGTTTCTTCGAAGAAACCACTAGTTTTTCTCTCAGAAAAGCTTTTCAGCAGATTTCATCCACACCAAAACCACGTGGTGGAGGATCGCCATACATTCATTTTGTTTCCGTTTTTATCATTGAACTTCAGTTCGACCATTAACAAAAACCACATAAATAGCGGTTTTGTGAGTGGATTATGCAGCAACCATCCAACATTGCCAATTGAATCGTTTGGACAGACGAGAAGTTAATTTGCCTCCATCAAAAACACATCGAAAAAATACGAATGAAAATCCTCGAAATATCTGGAAAACAAATGATAGGTATGATGCTAAGGTAATGATCTTCGTTGCAATTATTAATGGAATGGTTCCAATTGTTCAAGCATTCCTTAAGGAATATGGCAACTTGTTACCAGTTAATTGTTTTCAAAACTCTGATTGCTCTAGCACATTATTTGGCCCAGCCTACAACTTCTTCACTTTGGTGGATGCAAGACCACATTGCACAAATGCAGCTGTAGAATTTAAGGAAAAAGTACGGAAATAAAATTCCGGGTCAGCACACAGTCCAGATCTCAACTCTTTGGACTTTCACATATGCACAAACTCGAGTTTATATATAAGAAAAAACAGATCCCGATGAGTCTCTTATACAATGTGCTCAAATCTCCGGTCAAAAATATAACAATAAGAATCTCAAGAAAGTATGAAGACTGTTCTGAAGCGTGCATCGTTCTGTCTTCACATCAGAGGGGGTCATTTTCAACATTTTTTGTAGGACCTCAGGAGATGGGCCTCATATGGTATAAGACAATAAATAACGAAAAATAGTAAAAAATCCTTTATTTTCCTTCAAAGTGATGCATCTATAATGGTATTTGACTTATTTTTAAGTGCTTCTTATTCGCAATTAAAAAATTACGTATCTGATGAAACACAGAGTAGCAGTATGGTATTGATTAGTTTTGCTGCAGCCAATGATTGAATATTGTGACTAAGTTAAGCCAAGAAGTGAAAATGAGAATAATAATAAGAATAATCTTTACTGATAAAAAAAAACAAGTTAGAAGCATTTACAAAACAGGTAACATTTTCACCCATAAATGTAGTTAAAAAAAAAAATTTAAAGGTCCTCTCCAGGCTCCGCGAAAAAAATGAGTTTATAACATAATATTACAGAACTAAGGTCTACGATCATTATTCTGCAAACCGCATACAATTCAGTTAAGTATATATTTAATAATTTGTTTTTAAAGTTTTTTAGTACTCTGTGAGCAACAATTGAGCGAATCACTAATCTGATGCTCAAGAAGAAGATTGTACACTCTTCGTTTTGATTACAAATTTGAATTTTATAAACAAACAATGCGTTTTCGGCCTATATTTAAATTATTTTAAATATTAATTGTTTCCTAAAGTATATAAACGTTTCTATTATAAGTTAATTCAATTTTATACCTTTACATGAATATTAAATGGATTTATTAAACCTAATACATAGTTGTCAATCAAAACAAATGGTGTACATTCTTTTTCTTCAGGCTGAAAATTTCTTAAATTAGTAAGTCGGAAGTAAAATTGGTTTTACAGAGTTTTGATTGTAAAAATCTTTTAAAGCGTATAAAATTAAAAATATGCTCCCAAATTCTATGCAGTTTGCAGCAAAATGATTAGAAACATTAGCCTAGTTATTTATTTTATTTTATTTATTTATTTGAGCTTACAAAATATATACAGAGTAAAATGAAAAAATACACAATTCAAACAAAAATACAAATTAATTGCAGCTAAGGTTCCGTGAAAGTTAAAACTTGTGAAACCTAATTAAAAATCTACAAACAATAAAAAACTAAGAACTACATTTACTAAAACAATATTCTTTAAAAAGCTTCTTAAATTTAAAATCTGACATTGGTTCTGTTAAAATAGAAGGAAGTTTATTGTACAGTTCTATGGATCTAAAAATAACAAGGCAATAAAAATATTTGCGTGGAGGGGACCTTTAATCTAGAGTTCATCAAGCCTATATGTAGGAAAAACCTTTTGATATTGATTGTGTGCTGGCTAGGAATTTTCCATTCTTCTGCAAATGAACTGCATGTTTTCAATGTGGTGTAGCGCCTTCTTGCATCCACCAAAATGAAGAACGAGAAGCAGAATGGTTCAGTATGGGCCAAACAAGGGTTGCTAGTTTGGTAACCTCTGTGAGGTTAATGTAATCTGATAATGTATTAGTATTTTCATTTTAATAATTATGATAACTTTTCTCTTTAAGTAACTGTGATACAAAACAAACAATATAGACGAGATGATATTGTCACCATGCATTGAAAGTAAAAAATAATATTGATTGCTTATTTTAACTTTATATCCAAATAAGTTTGGGAGGATGTAGTTTATATAACGATATTTTCGTGAAGTATTTCCATAATAAGGATTTGCATAGGAAAATAGTATATAATTATTTAAGGAAATAAAATACTATATATAGTTGGTATCTCGTATACCTGTTTGCATCATTTATATTTGCTAATAAATTCTGAATAGATCGCATGCAAAACCAGTAAATGATGATCAGATTGCATAGCAAGCTAGCACCAAATAATGTCCTATAGCAATCTGAGATATGAAACACCATTAACCGATGACAAGTTGCCATCATCATCAAGGAATGCATGAAAGATTATATCCATTCAATTGATAATGGCAACAAAGATATTACCTTAGCATCATACCTATCATTTATTCCGTTGATATTTCAGGGATTTTCATTAGTGTACCTGACGATCCTCCTCAACGGAGTTTTGGTTGGTGAAATCTGCTGAGAAACTGGGGGGTTCTGTGGGGTTCTTCATAGAAACTCTTCACCTCCTGAATCACTGTTTCTGTTCTTTTTGGTTTTGTTATCATTTGCTTTTCTTGTGAATAGAACCAGTTTCATTGAATAGACCACGAACTCTTGTGAAATTTTTCAGGTGGTAAGATTTAGCCGCCCTTCCACTTGTCATGGAGTGAAGTATGAATTTTCGAAATACTGTTGGAGAAGAAGGTGTTTCGACAAACTACAGAGTATAGGGCGATGCATTTCTTCTCAAATTCCAAAACATTTTTAAGGTTTAAGAAGAATGCTAATATTTATAGGATAAAATCTATTCTTTATACTCTATGAACATAATGACGTCCTACCATTTCGCAATTTTAAAAATGATGCTTCTCATCGGAACACAGTGTAAGCATGTTCAAAGCATTTGAAACAATCAAATAACTGACCAGTCTGAGGAATTATCCGTAGATTTTTTTCAGAAACTTATTTTTTTTTAAGGTGCCTCCTCCCTTGACCGAATCCTAGATACGCCGCAGAGTGGAGTACAACTAGGTATAATGGGGAAAAATAGATAAAATGGAGAAAATTGGGTTGTATGGGGGAAAATCAGGTAAAATGAAGGAAAATCGGGTGAAATGGGAGCAAAAACAGGTAGAATGGTAGTATAAAAGTAGAATGAGGGAAATTGGTCGCTGAGCAGAGGAAACAATGACAGAATGGGGATATTAATGAATGAGGAGAGGGTTTAACGTCTGTTTCGGAACCAAAAACCTTATAGCTGATTTCAAAATGGAAAATTAAATACAAGGGACTGGAAGAAGCAGTCAGAAAGAAAAGTAGCTTCATGAATAAAATCACCTACCACCGTCGGTGACAAAGCTCGAATGGATGTAAAAAAGCTACTCACTGAATGCAGTCACTTACCAAGGTATGAGACGAAAAGGAACACACGTACCGTACGCTGCACTCACGGATAGAAGAGGAAAACGAAGAGGTGATAGGTAATGAAGCCTATAAGAGCCTACCTAACACAAAAATCTAAGACATCGTAGTTGAAGAGCATAACCCTAGCGCTATCCTCCAAAACTGCAATTAGCGTTAAAAAATGAAAAAAGACAACACACAATCCAAATTGCAAAATTTCGGGGCCCAAGAGATGTCACTCTCCTTCTTTTCCATTCACCACAGACAGCTTCAGGACTGAGTGCTCTATCCTGGAACTGTCTGTGGTGAATTAGAGCGGTTGCAGTTCAGTTTTAGAGCATAGAGCTAGGGTTATGCTCTTCAACTACGAGGTCTTTGATTTTGTGTTAGGTAGACTCGTCGGTTTCATTTACTATCACCTCTTCATTTTCCTCTTCGATCCGTGAGTGCAGTCACCGTATTTACGTATAGTTCTTCGTCACATTCCTTGGTAAGTGGCTGCATTCACTGAGTAGCTTTCCTGCATCCATGAGCTAGAAACGGATAGGTGGTATTTGACTTTGCTCATGAATCCACTTTCCCTTAATAAAATTACACTTGAAGTCAGTGATTTGGCCTCCGATTCTGCAGCAGACGTAAAAACCCTTACGTAATTGTAATTAAGTAAAGCAACAATATTTTTAATTTCTCTCTCACTAAATTATCTTAAATATCACAATGATGCTTTGTACTATTGGATCACACTGAGTATTAAAAACTTCAAAGGTCCCCTCCAAGCAAATATTTTTATTGTCTTATTCAACGAGGCTAATGATTATTATCATTTTGCTGCAAACCGCATCGAATTTGGTAGCATATTTTTAATTTTATATGCTTTAAAATATTTTCATAATTAAAAATCTACAAAACCTATTTTACTTCAGACTTACTGATTTAAGAAATTTTCAGCCTGAAGAAAAAGAATGTACACCATTTTTTTGATTGTCAACTAGGATTATTAGATTTAATAAATCCATTTAATATTCGTGTAAAGGTATAAAATTGAAAGAACTTATAATAGAAACGATTATATAGTTAAAGAAACAATTAATATCTAAAATAATGGCCGAAAACGCATGGTTTGTTTATAAAATTCAAGTTTGCAATCATAATAAAGGGTGTACAATCTTCTTCTTGAGCATCAGATTAGAGATTCGCTCAATTGTTGCTCACAGAGTACTAAAAGACTTTAAAAACAAATTTTAAAATAGATACTGAAACGAATTGTATGCGGTTTGTAGAATAATGATCGAAGACCTTAGTTCTATAGTAATATGTTATAAACTCATTTTTTTTTCGGAGCCTGGAGAGGACCTTTAAAATAAATGAAAAATATATATAGCAAACTAAATTTTGCAAAGTTTATCTAACATATTCATATTTTTCCCGGACACTGGAAATGACATTTGAGATATAATATGATGGATTAACAATATTTAATTTATGATATGAATTATTCTAGCTGAAATCAATTTATTTTGAGAGAAAAAAGTTATAGATAACCAAAGTCGTATCGAAATTTTGATAGATCACGCTGTTTGTTTTTCCCAATAGATGAAGTTCACAAATATCTATCATCGTATACTGTGTAAATAATAAATAACCGAATCAGAGAAACATAAACAATAAACTAGCCATTAAATGATTTTAAGATGAATATTAGCTATATATTAATTCTAAATATCACACGCAGATCTACAAACATTCTTTGGATAACGTATATGGCAATACAACATGACGTCTAAAACTTGTGACAATTTTATACGTTTTATAATTAGATGGCCCTTTTCTATTTAAATATATATTTTTTTACTAATCAGTATTTAGATGAACAAGGTATATTGAATAGTATGTATAATTAACTATTCTGATTCTATTATATGTATAAAAGTTACCTTACCACCCTAATTATATTCTAGTAGGTCGATAAATGGGTAAAAATCGTCACCCTTATGACGATAAATGGAAAATTCTCTTCATTTGATACCCAAATATCGACACATCCATTTATTTTAGATATTGATAACCAAATTAATTTCTGATTTTATATTCAAGAAATGCAATTAAACAGAAACAAAATTGTATGAACATTACTTTGAATTTTTCTATTTGAAGCGTAAAATCGCGCATAACAAATTCTCTATACCTACTCAATTTCGGTAGGTTTGTCCTGAATGTACCGTGTCGTCATACATCACATCAGATAAACTGGCATTCTAACTGTAATTTCAAATGAACTTATTCAAATTATTGTAACGATACTAAAAATAATTGGAAACATCGAACTGTAAAAACCTAAATCATGAAAATGTTTATAGGTCTTGCTATAGACGAAAATAACTGAAACGTGACGATAAATAGAGAGTGGCGAGCAATTTGTGTAATTTTGGTTTCATCATTATCGTGGACTTTTTTACTTATGTGCTTTTATACCTGTATGTGGTGGTTAATGTTCCCTGTCACCATGTGGGCAATTTTTTTTTTATATAATTATGTAAGAGCACCGGTTAATACCATATGGCTATTTTTTTTAATAGCGGGCTTCTTTCCGTTTCCTGAATCCCAGATTGACATGCTTCTTATGTTCAAATTTCATTCACCCTATAAAACATCTGGACTAATTAAATGTAAATACTAGGTATATCCCAAATTAATAACGACGATCTTATTTATGATCAAATTTTGAATTATTAATTTTAACGTTCATGAGATTCAACCAATCAAAATCTCTGGTCTTTTAAAATGAATACTCTAGTTTATACGGTAATACCGTGTACAAATTTATTTATTTTAAGAACGCTTATGTATATGAATAAAATAAATTAAAAATCAAGCTTAGAATTGAGAGATAATTATGCTCTATCAATCAAATAGTTTAAATTCTGTTTTCTAACTTTCTGGTGTACAGATGTTCCCAGTACAGTTCCAATATTATTGGAACATCTAGGTACTATTTTGAACATCAACACTTTGCAGACTGGGCTATGATGTTTCTCATTGTTTCTGTTACTAGAGGCCGCAGTTAGGTCTACTAGTACTTCCATGAGTTAGGTATTTAGGGTGCCACAATTAGGTACCTGCTTGACCCTAGTATGGCTCAGCCTCATCCAAGTAAAATAAGTATTAGGGTCACGCAAGTAAATTGCTGCCCTTTAATTTTTAATTGCGCCCCTCTCGAGAGAGTCTCCAAAACATTCTGAACTGAATTCACATTAAAATTTTGCATAGCTATCAGAAGAAGCGCAGTGCATTCTATAATTTATTAATTTAAGTTTTTGATGTGTGTTTTGAATGTACCCTATGATGTTTTTGTTGTAAGAAGCCGCAGTGAGTCAGTGTATCGCAATTTACCTGCTTGACCTCCGTCACCCCCAGACTGCAGGAGCTGGTAAAGGCTGGTGGCTCATAAACTCTTCATTCCATTTGTCTCTCCATAAATCACCAAATTCCTCTCCAAAATGATCATATTGATATTATCATAAATTCTCTCAAATAACATTGTAATTTGTAGTTACCTAGTAGTCAGTAGATATAGCCATATAGGAAAATGTTATATAATATTTCTCACTATTTGTCATTGAAGGGCTCAAAACCCATGTATAAGAGTATGTCAGTTAAAGCCATTTACCTAATTGGCTTTGATTTGAAATAGGGTCACGGTTCACCGGTCACGCAGGTAAATTGTGGCCCTTTAATTTTTAATTGCGGCCCTCACAACTCACAAGTGAATCTCGAAAATATTCTGAACCGAAATTACATTAAAATGTTGCGTTGCTATCAAAATGAGCACAGTGCATGGTACAATTTAATTTTTTGTTTTTAACGAGTGTTTTGAAGCTATGGCCAGTCTGCAGAAACTGGTAAAGCACTATAGTGTTCGTAGAGATCTCTTATTCTGTTCGTAGCAAAATCAATGTAAATATAGGGATTAATTCAAAATTGTTCGGGGAGAATATCCCAAATATCTCACATATTCTGCAGACTGGAGCTATGGCGTTTCTGTTGGTAGAGGCCGCAGTTATTTAGTGGGCCGCAATTTACCTGCTTCACCCTAGTCAAATCTCAGTTAAGTCCTAGTTTAAGAGTATGTATTTACTATTACCAAGTTGCTGATTAATTGTCATTGTCTACTTAAAATTGAAAAATAAGTATCTTTCCCATATATAGACGACCAGTCTGCAGAAAATGGGACATTTTTAACATTTTCTGTGCGAACAATCCTTAATTTCATTTTCCTCCTATATCTACATGTATTTTACTGAGAACAGAAGCCAAAATAGAGGATTTCTTGGAGAACACTTTACCAGTTTCTGCAGTCTGGATAGACGACTATGAGCACTTTAATTAGATTTAAAATTAAAATTGATAATCCATGTTTCAGAGGCTGGAAAATTGTTTGCTAGTTTTTGAGCCAAAATTTCACAAAAAGTCTAGAGCCAAGAAAATTTGGCTCATTTATTGAAGATTTCAAGCCAAAAAGAAAAATTAACAAGGGAACATAGGAATTAATTCAAAATTTAAAGCCAATTAGACTTAGGTATCTTAGATTTGATCATTTCAAATCTAAGCCAATTGGCAATTAATTGGCTTTAAGGGGACCGTCCGTGATTAAATCACTAAAGTTTCAATATTTTTTTTATTGCTTAAATAGCTAGTTTATATTACTAAGATTGATCTCACAAAGAAAAATCAGCTGTTTATCACCCCCCTCCCCTTCCACAGGGGTTGGGAGCTTGGAATTTGGCGCGCCATTACATCTGGCACAGCGTGGGTGAGCCGCCTAACTCTTAGATTTGGCACATGCGTGCCTAGCTAAGTGGCTGCTAATTACATCATTATTTCACAATTGGCTAACTGTTATTCAAAGTTAGCCTCTCAGAAGCATTCTAATAAAAGAGATCTGGCAGTTGTGGACGAGAGTTCTCAAAGTGAAGGACGCTAATCTCGACAAGAGTTCAGTTCGTCACTACTGATACAGCTCTTGTTCATAACTTTGGTAATGTTCATCGCTTTCCTTTTGACACGTCTAGGTCTTTCTACTGAAAAGACAACTCTGAAGAGAAGGAATAGTGAGGCTAGTACACCAGCAAAGATGACACCGAAGCAACGTCGGCGTGATGAGGCTGGACCCTCCCATGACTATCAACCCGGAGGATATTGATGGGTGTTCGTTGTTGGTTTGTTTTTTTTCTGTAGCGGTTGTTGTTTGGCTATGTAAAACTTTACTAGAGAGCTGGGTGGCGCCCAGTGATACCCACTACCTTTGAGTAGTAATAGCGGGGCACTTCGCCCTGCGGGGATTTAGTGCCATACATAGTCCAAATAAAAACTTTGAACTCATTTTTCTTGTAGTTGAAAAATTACTAACTTTTTGGTATTCAAACATGTACTTCTGATACAGTTCTGTAGCTACGGGTTTGCGGTTTTTTTCATTCGATTCTCCTGGTAATTCTCTACATTAGCCCGAGGATCGATTTTTGAATTTCGATATATAATTTTTTTTTTAGAAATATATTTTTTTTTTGAAAATTTTAGTTTTTTCACGAAAAATCTAATTTTTCGTAAACTAATTCGAAATTCAAAAATCGATCCTCGGGCTTTTGTAGAGAATCACCAGGAGAATCGAATGAAAAAAACCGCAAACCAGTAGCTACAAAACTGTATTAGAAGTACATGTTTGAATTCCCAGTTCGAAATTCGAATAACTTGTTTTCTATGCGTCTAATCAAAAAAGGCCAAGAACAAAAACATAATATTATTCAATTTTATATTTAGGAACTAAGTTTCATAACCGTAGCTTTATTTATAAATTTGTTTACAAAATTTACGGACGGTCCCCTTAACTGACATACTCTTATACATGGTGACTAATTATCGGAATATAAAAATAATTAACTATGAAAGAAAGTATGCCTCTCTCAGGCTCTCTGTGATTGGCTGGTATCAGTTGTATGTCTCTCTCACGCTCTCTGATTGGCTGGTATAAGTTGTATGCCTCTCTCTGATTAGCTGATATGCTCTTAAGTCTCAATTATATATTAAGGTATGTTGTATATTTACTTTTGATAATTGGGTAGGTATAATAATATAGGTATTGATGACTGTCAACTTACAAAATTTGAATTAAATTTTGATGACTGGTGACTGCATTACTAATTTTTGTTGACTCATTTTTGAAAAAAAAGATATATTGGCGACTCAATAACCATTCTCTGCAGCTAGGAGTTAGGTATGACCATATGTCTAATTGACTTTAAATTTTGAATTAATTCCTATGTTCCCATGTTAATTTAATAATTTTGGCTTGAAACCTTCATAAAATGAGCCAAATTGGCTTGGCTCCAGTCTGTATTTCGTGATAAATTTTTTTGCTAATTATTGCTATGTTACCATTAATTTTTGGTGTATAAATTGGGAAAATGTTTGTGGATCAGCCAAATTACTGGAAATGTATGGTGGATTTTTTCAGCTTTTTGAAAAAGTCAGTGGGATTTTGTGCACCAAATACAGACTGGGCTTGGCTCAGATTTTTTGTGAAACTTTTCCAGCCTCAGACCCTCTGAGACATGGCTCAAAAGTTCAAAACAACTGTCACAAACTCTCCATTAAAATGTCTAGTTTGGACATGTTTTATTACATTAACACCAGTCTGCATAATGTGTCTCTTCTCCCACAGAGATTTTTAAATTTTGATTTGAGAGAGAGTTACTCTGTGACTCTCATCAGCAGATTCAGAATATCTGCAGCAAAATTAATGGTAACATAGGAATTAATTCATGATCTCATGCAGAGAGTCTTGGAAAAATGTTCCCTATTCTGCAGTCTGGCATTAACTTGGCCCCTTAGCTGCCCCTAGGCTCCCTAGGCAAGAAAAGAAAGCATGTCCTTTCTCTCCATTTTAATTGCGAGTTTGTGACAGCTATTTCGAGCCCTTCAATTGTAAACGGCGAGAAATTTCCAATTATCTGGATTTATTTCCCATGTTACAATGTTATTTTAGAGAGAATTTATGATAGTTTGATCATTTTGGAGAGATTTTTTTTCATTTGGTGAGAGGAGAATTACTATATTACTATTATTTGGCCCCTAGATAGATAGGTTAACGTATCCCAGTCTGCAAATCATGCACAATCAGTCTTCACTCTCCAGATATATTGATATATTTAATTTTTGGGGCAATTTGTCTCCAAAGATTTTCAAATTTCTCTCTAAAAGTACAAAGAATTTAAAATACTCTCCAATAATTACATGTAAATGATGTAATGATGCAAACATAGGATTTAAATAATTTAATTTGAAAATTGTCGCCGGATAATTCAGGAGACTAATTTCAAGGTCTCAATATAACTTATATCGAGACCTTGAAATAACTTAGGCTAAAGGGCCGTACACACGTAGGGTTTTTTAAGTCTTTCCACCAGACTTTTTTCTCCGTTTTCCCCCAGACTTTTGATTCAAAAGTCAATAGCGTCCACACGTGGATTGACATTTTAATCTCGTGGATTTACATGTCTTGCAAAATTAACTACTCATATCGGCGACATAAGCCCTCCTCTATTTTTTTAAACTAGGTAACTAACCTAGGTAGTTAGTAACTGTTAATTACCTAGGATAGTTAAAATTACCAATTACCTGGGTTAGTTATTTACTAATTATATAGGTTAGTTAGTTTTACCTAGATTAATTAATTACTAGAGAACTACCTACCTAGATTACTAGCTTAAGTTACTAATTAACTTAGGTAGTATGATAATTTTTATGAAGTTTATTACAATATTTAGTAATAAACTAACCGAGATTATTCTCGCTTCACTTGATTTAATGATTAATCTAATCCTCTCAACAAATGTAATTTAGCTATTATATAAAGTTTAGGTAAAAGTATCAATACGTATAGATAGGTACTAGGTGCAATATGTATTGCATTATAATAAATTAAATAAAGGTATTAGCTAATAGGTAATATGTTGAAATAAATAAAATAAAGATAGTAATATTTATTTTACTAAAATATACTATACTAAGAAAAAGTTTAAAGAAACATTACTAGGTATTATCAATTTCACTGGCAGTCTTTTATAAAAAGGAAAATATGAGATTTCTTTACCTCAAAGGTAAAGAAATGAATGGAGCAAAGTTTGTCTAAAAATGAACACCGATCCAGTTATTATATATGTACAATATATTTTATGAGTTGACAGTAGCTATACGAAGATTTACAAAATTGCACCTCTTGATTGGGGGAAAATAATAGAACATGTAGGTTGTTGAAAAGTCTCGGACTTTCGGTGCAAAATTTAAGTCTCGTGGAAAAAGTGGGAGGAGCTTAGCAAAAAGTCCGGTGGAAAGACTGAAAAAACCCTGCGTGTGTACGGCCCTTAACAGATGAATTTTAGAGGCTAAATGCTGCGGATTATACAGATCCTTATTAATTTATTACTGTATTTTAAGGTTTGCTAAACTCCAACAGAGTAATTAATCCATCAGAAAAGACCATTTTTTCCAGAGTGGGATCATATAAGTATTTGCTGAGACTTGAGCCTCGAGGTAACTTCTTCTGCAGACTAGCCCATAGCATTGTAGGTACACTGTTTTAGACCTTTTAGCTGACTTCTAAATTTTTCCATCAGATTTCTCATAGGTAATTTCAACATTTAGTATGCATGAATCAATCGGAGATATAGGTATTATACATGATAAACAAACTGCAAATATATGTACCTTTCCTGTCTGTCAGCTCTCCATACCCCCCAAACTTGATAGGCTATAGGCCTATTTAAGCTATATTCAGATCGAAAGTATATCCTAACCTACTATAAACTTTATTTCGTGGTGTTTTAGAAATATCTGAATTCCAGACTGCATTATATTGTAAATTGCACCAACATGTCAGTGTAATTTTTCCTCTTTGAAAATAATATTATAGCAAAGTCGGTGGATGTTAAGCTATTTATTAATTATTCCTATGTTAGTGTTACCACTAATTTTCGGTTGATAAATAACTCTCTTCTGATTGACTAGTAACTCTGTTAGAGATTCAAAATCAACTATGTGAGAACTCATCCCGAAGACAACTCTGCAGAAACTACACATTATCTCTTTTTAACTATGTAAAAATCAGTTACATATTTCATATTATATGAAAAAATTGAATTATGCATGTTACAAACTTTACTAATACTCTGCAGGATTAATAATTAATAAAATCTGCAGTTGAGTTTTCATGAGTAACTCTGTTAGAATTTGAGTTTTACATTCTAGATAAATTGGAAAAATGTTTGTGGAGTAGCCAAATTTTTGAAAAATTGGTGGATTTTTCAGCTTTTTTAAAAAGTCTATGGAATTTTTTGCACCAAGTACAGACTGGTTTCTGGTAATATTTTGTAAACAGAGTTTCCAAAACTAATGGTATTCCTGAAAAACTACTTAAAATGACTCCTTTTATCCCTTGTTATTATGTTACAGTCAATTCATTGGCTTATATTAAAAATGATCAAAACTCAAGAGTCTCTGAGTCAGATAGTTACCTACTTATATCTATATGTAGCTTATAACTCATGTATGTTCAGATGTTAATTTCAGCTTTTGATACAAATCTATAAGCATAGCGGCGTATGAAAGTAGCAGTACGTTGCACCACTGTACGTTCTGTCTGATAAGCCAGTCTGCAGAATTTGCAACATTTTCCCCAAGATTCTCTAGGACAAATCTAAACCTAATTCTAGAAATTTCAGATCTCTGGAGGAGTCTAGTACTAGGAGATATGCATCTTGAATTAATTCCTGTCATCATTAATTTAGCTGAGGGAGATTTTGAATCAATTCATATGTTATCATTAACTTAGCTGAGAGAGATTTTGAATCAATTCCTATGTTAACATTAATTAATTTAGCTGAGGGAGATTCTGAATCTGCTGCTGAGACTCTTGACAAAATGTCAAAGTCGAAATAAAATCTCTTGAGGACTGATAGTCAGGAGACACATTATGCAGAATCTGAGTGGCAGATAGGAATGGAGATTTATTATATATGGAGGTCATTTAGTAATTGTTTTTATGACTTACTGTACTAGAATCCAATGTATATACAGGGTGTGCAAAAAAGTAGCGGATTTAAAATTGTTATAATTTGTTAACTAATATTGCTAGAAGATTTACATAGGTTTCATTTTGAAGAAGAAAATTCAAAGTTTTATTTTATTTCACCACCACCAAACTCAATGAACTTATCCAAGACTAAAATTGATTTTTAATCAAATTTTGTGTAGAGTATTAGCATGGGTTCATGATCGTATTCCATTTAAAACGTGTGTATCAAATAAATAAGTGGACATTCCACTTAACATAATTTCATAATTTTAACATAATGTCATTCCTAAAATCAGTAAATTATAGTTATCACGGATCCATTTTTAAACATTATAAAAGGATAAGTTTTCTCTGTTTCACTGTTAATTGTGTCTTTCTTGGGGATAATAAACCGCTAAATGATATTAAAACTCTATAGATGAGCCTATAAACACTCTTTACATATGAATGAATGATATCAAAATAAATTTAAGATTCTTCTCTTTTAGGTGAAACCTATTTCAGTTGTACATATAGCTGAAATAGTTTACAAATTACAGCCCTTTTAAATTGGCTACTTTTTTGTTAACCTATGCTATAATTCTCTATACTGAATGTGACAAAATAAGGTTTTTCATCTTTATTGAGTTTGGTGGTAGTCTTTTATAAAATAAAACTTGGAATTCTTATCTTTAATATTAAACCTCTTTCAATCTTCTACCACTAATAGTTTTTTAATTTAACCATTTTTAATCTATTACTTTTCTTGCAGACACCCTGTACTACCATTGTTTAATTCTTAAACTATGCCGCCGCTCAGAAGTCAGAACAGGCGCCTCTCAAAGGTCAGAACGGGCGCCGTCGCCTTTGAAGAGGTCAGAACGGGCGCTGTCGCCTTTCAAGAGGTCAGAACGGGCGCTGCCGCCTTACAAGAGGTCAGAACGGGCGCTGCCGCCTTTCAAGAGGTCAGAACGGGCGCCGCTGCATCTCAGATGTCAAAATAGGAGTCTCTCACACTAAACATTCTATCCAGACTGCAGGAATTGCCTTGTAAAGTTTTCTCCAAGAAATCCTCCATTTTGGCTTCTGTTCTTACTTTTCAGTAATTATATATTAAGCCAGTCTGCAAAAAATATGGGACATTTTGAGAACAAAAGGAATATAAAAAATTCTAAAGCACTTAACCAGTTTCTGCAGTCTGACCATATTAGTCTGTCATAACCATCCTGTTGTTCTGGGCTGTTCTGATTATTTTAGGAACCCACCACTCAGGTATATTGCAGACCTTTTAATTTTAAGCACCTTTATTCAAGAAATTCTGAATCCTGCTGATCTGAATTTATTCTAAAATATTGCTTATGATGATTAGAGATTTTACTGGATTAAGATTTATTAATTTTATGGGTGTCTAGACCTGTTTGTAGAATCTCTGAAATACACTGAAACTGAAGCAAATATAAATGGTAGAATATTGTTCACAAATTTTTAATGTTAAGTTAAGAGAGGTTATTAATTCCAAGGGCTATTTATTCCTCTCCTTACTTCAGGTCATTTGATAGTGACGAGATGTTCACCCAAAGACATTATAACGTCATCAAGGGCAATTTGTAAATGAAAAGGTTCCGTTTCATTGATTCTACATCGCCTGTTGAAGATATGTATTTTATGAGTGTTTATGTGGTTTGAGAACATAGTCAGTTAGGGTGCCATAATATTGCTACTGCGTTAGGGTACATACACAATACAGGCAGAGCACCATTAATGTTGATTGGTTTTCATATGCAGAGATGCTGGGCAGGTCATACTGCAAGCAGAGCGGAACTCCCTTCGCTTGTAGTGTGTGAGTACCCTATTACTTCAAATATTGCCTATTAGTAAGAAAAGAACTTAAAATATATTCAGTTAGCCTAAAACTAGGATGTCATATATCAGCACACTTAACTAACTTCAGCCTCAAACCACAGAAACCATAATTAATATTATAGCAATAAATCAAAACATATGTGATGAGTTATTGCACTTCTTTCAATAAGCAACCATTTAGAATATATAAGGTTCAGCAGGATAGACTTTTTCTTATGAAAAGTTGCTTAAAATTAAAGAACCAGGATTTAACTTTGAGACCCTATGTCAGGAAAGTCCCAAGCTTAATGGGTAAATGAAAAGTATTCTCTTCTGATGCACAATTTTTGGATTATTTCACTTATTTACCTGCTTTACTACTCATTTATTATATTTCAAATTTTGGAATAAGTCACCCACTTAGCTGAACACTCTTGAGAATAAATTTATGTAAAGTACTGCACAAATGTAGCGAAATTGTTCTCAAGTAAAAATCTCCCACCTGATAGCCAAACCTCTCTTCTTAAAAATACCTATCTTAAATGTGGTGACCGGTATTCAAAAGCTTAATATTTTCACCCTACAATGATTACTTTCCTGTCTTACGTAGAAATATTGTGTATTTCGTCCCCTCAACATCATCAATAGTATATTCTACAGAAAGGTTTTTTCTAAGAAAGTCAAGTTTTCTCTCAAGTAAAGCTAAATTTTCTTTCAAAATAACCAAAACAGCATGAATTCTCTCCAAAATAACATTGTATTAGTGGCATAGGAAAAATATCAGATATTTTTCTCCATTTGCATTTGAAGTGCTCAATATTATTCTCTTAAACTCACCTGCCAAATGGAAGACTGGCCAGCTGGTTGTAGAAATGTAGACCTCACAAATGTAGATTCATCATATTTCTAATGTTCCTATACTTGATAGTCAAGAATAATTTTCCATCAAATCATTAGTCAACTTATCCTATAATCAATTAAAAAATATGACATAGCTAATTGTTTTTTCTCGTTAATTTCTGTTTGTCTCATCCCCAATCAGATGGTGACTGTAAATTTCTAAAGTAACTCTGGAATAATCTACTGAGTGAAGTTCTTCATATCTGCTAGTGTCACTCAAATGTTACCAACTCTGGCAGTAAACTAAGATGAGGCCCTGTTGCTAGCTATAGATATAGATATTACAGGTATCTGTTTTTGAATAACATTTGAATAATCATCATTGAGTATTATACAAGTTGATCAATCAATCAATTCATTCACTGTAGTTGATCAATCCATTGTAACCTAATCTTTCTTTCCACCAGCTAAAAGTGAAAAGGATTTCATACCGTTTATCACTTCGACTGACCTAACACGATCTGGGCTATAGAGGTAATCCTTACCTTCATCTTCATCAGGAACGACTCTGTCTCCTAACTTGCAGGGTAAGCTATTCTATATTAACTAGCTTGTAGCTTCCTAACGTTATTTCATTAATGATTAAGAGAATAAATTTTGTTCTATTGAGCAAATATTAATCATTATTTTGTTTTACATTATTTTATTTAGTTGGCGTGAATTTTCTAAATATCCTCTTAAATTATTTATATACATGATATCCCATAAAAATAATCCCGTGGTATTAATTGCCATAATTAAAATCATTTAGTACAATATTACTTTAAAAAATATTTTTTATCGATCTATAAGTTAGTGATGAAGAAATAAACAGAAGTACAATGAAGCTAGTAAAGGATTAATTAGCGAAAGAAATGTATGGGTAAAGATCAGTGATTTTTGTAGGCTAATAAACATCAAATCCCTTTCCAATATTTTCTGACCAAATACGTCTTAGGAACCAGTTCTCCATTACTCGTACAAATTTTTTACTATGGGTTTGTGCACCAATCTACATAAACCTAAAATATCAAATGAATTACCATAAAGTTCCTGAACAACCTAATATTGAATTACCAACATTGCTATAATATTTGAGGCAATACTCCGTGCAATGTGAGAAATAACAAAATATTACCCCAATATTGGGGTAATATTTACCCAATATTCCAATATTGTCCAAAGATTACAATATTGCCCCAATATCTGCTTGCTACCTGGGAAGAGGGAATATTCCCTGAAAATTACCTGGATATCTAGAATAGAGGAAGGATATAAAAATAAGAAAACCAAAATTAATATTTCCTATCATATACAGCATTTATACGTTTACGTTTGATTTTACATGAATTAGTTGAATGATACATATTGTTATATACAAAATTAAATGGAAATAAATGGAGAAAGAAATGAAGTAATGTTTCCGGGTCTCGAACCAGCACCTTGTTGACTTCTGCTTGCGACGCTAACCGCTCGACCATCCTGGACACAGTAGAAGTATGATTTTTAATTAAGTTTATCCAATATGATAACTCAAGTTTATATTTAGAATATGATCGATAAATATAGTTTCATATTTCATCTTTTATTTCTCTTTTTCTTTCATAATAGTTTCTTGTATAATTTTTTGGGATCAACTATTTATCTCTAATTCCTGGAATATTCCCTCTATATTGTTATTGGATCAACTAAATTTTAATAATTCCTGGAATATTCCTTCAATATCCTCAGGGGATCAACAAATTTTCTGGAATTGTTGGAATATTCCATCGATATCAATAGGGAATCAACTAATTTTCACTAATTCCTGGAATATTCCCTCGATATCGGAAAGGGATCAACTGGTTTTCATTAATTCCTGGAATATTCCCTTGATATCATTAGGACATCAACTAATTTTCTCTAATTCCTGGAATATTCCCTTGATATCATTAGGGGATCAAGTAATAATTTTAATTCATTCTTGGAATATTTCTTAGATATCGTTAGTGGATGAGGTAATTTTCACTAATCCATGGAATATTATCATCCTTGGAATATTATCGATATCATTTGGGGTTACCTAATTATCTCTCATTCCTGTAATATTTCCTCGATATCGACCAATTTTACTAATTCCTGTAATATTCCCTCGAAATCGTAAGGGGAACAGCTAATTTTCACAAATTCCTGGGATATTCCCTTGAAATCGTAAGAAGAACAGCTTTTTTTCTTGATTCCAGGGATATTCCCTCTAAATCGTAATGGGATACTCTAATTTCCATAAATTCCTGGGATTTTCCCTCGAAATCGTAGAAGAAACAGCTAATTTTCACGAATTCCAGGGATATTCCCTTGAAATCGTAAGGGGGACAGCTAATTTTTTCTCGGTTCCAGAGATTTTCCCTAGAAATCGTAATGGGATACGCTAATTTCCATAAATTCCTGGGATATTCCATCGAAATTGTAAGGGGAACAGCTAATTTTCACAAATTCCTGGGATATTCCCTTGAAATCGTAGGGGAAACAGCTAATTTTTTCTCTGTTCCAGGGATATTCTCTCGAAACCATAATAGGATATGCTAATCTCCATAAATTCCTGAGATTTTCCCTAGAAATCGTAATGGGATTCACTAATTTCCATAAATTCCTGGGATATTCCCTCGAAATCGTAAGGGGATTACCTAATTTCTAAAAATTCCTGGGATATTCCCTCGAAATCGTAAGGGGAACAGCTAATTTTCATAAATTCCTAGAATATTCCCTCGAAATCGTAAAGGGATCAGCTAATTTTCACAAATTCCAGGGATATTCCCAAGAAATCTTTAATGAAACAGCTGATTTTTTCTCTGTTCCAGGGATATTCCCTCGAAATCATAATGGGATATGCTAATCTCCATAAATTCCTGGGATATTCCCTCGAAATCGTATTGGGATACACTAATTTCCATAAATTCTTGGGATATTCCCTCGAAATCGTAATGGGATACGCTAATCACCATAAATTCCTGGGATATTCCCTCGAAATCGTAGGGAAACAGCTAATTTTCATAAATTCCTGGGATATTCCCTCGAAATCGTATGGGGAACAGCTAATTTTCACAAATTCCAGGGATATTCCCTTGAAATCGTAAGAGAAACAGCTAATTTTTTCTCTGTCCCAGGGATATTCCCTCGAAATCCTAATGGGATACGCTAAACCCCATAAATTCCTGGGATATTCCCTCGAAATCGTAATGGGATACACTAATTTCCATAAATTCCTGGGATATTCCCTTGAAATCGTAAGGGAAACAGCTAATTTTCATAAATTCTTGGGATATTCCCTCGAATTCGTAAGGGGAACAGCTAATTTCCATAAATTCCTGGGATATTCCCTTGAAATCGTAGTGGGAACAGCTAATTTTTTCTTGGTTCCAGGGATATTCCCTCGATATCATTTCATGATAGCGGATAATGAGGGAACATCTAACTATCCAGGGAATATTCCTGGGATATTTCAATGTTACCTGGGTTCTTGTAAGAGGTTTCTGCGATGGATCAGATTTCATGATCAATAAGTCCTTGTCAGTCTTCCAGGCTACGCCCAACGCTCTATGAAGGCTTGGTTCACCGATATCGACAGCAGTCTCTACGATAGCACGCTCAGATTCATCGAAATGATCCATTACTTCTGGCTTGTTTGAGATAATTTTGCAGAATCTGATATGATACCTATTGAAGATATCGCGAATATTTTCGAGGTTCTCAATGGCTTCTTGCTCCGAACTACAAGCTGCCAATAAATCATTAACATAGATGTTTTCCTTGATGTATTTAACCGCCTCAAGTTAATGCTGTGCCAGTGGATGAAGAGTAGTAAAGTGGAGACCTGCGTGAGCTATAGCAGGACTTGCTATATTTCCAAATAAGTGGACACAACCTCGCTACTGAATCAATACGTTTTCAAGATTGTTTCCTGAGAACCAGAAAAATCTGAGGAAGTCTTTGTCTTCTTCGGGGAGATGGAAGTTATAGAACATGGACTGAATATCCCCACCGAATGCAATCTTACCAATTCTGAACCTCATCAAGACTCCTCTCAACCTGTTGTTGTGATCTGGTCCCTGTAGAAGAGCTTTATTCAGGCTAACACCGCGATACTGGGCAGAGCTGTCAAACACGAGTCTGTGTTTCTTTTTCTTGAGGTGTGTGACTGCAAAAATGGGAAGCCACCATGTTCGTCCAGGCTTTATCTGTACCAAATCCTCTTGAGGTACTGGCTCGAGATGACCTGAAGCTAGGTCCTTGCCCATGGCTTCAATACACTGTCTCAATTTATCCGGTTCTTTCAACATCTTAAACAAGGTGCTTTTTGTACGATAGTATACTGCGGTCTGGTTGCTCGGCATGTGGACATTATCATTCTTGAACAGAAGACTAATCGTAATGTGTCCCGTTTCGTTCACATGAATCGTGTTGTCCACAATGTCCAGAAATTTTTGATCATCACGTGAAAGTTCAGGTGAGTCGTCGTCGTCAGATTCATGAAAAATCTTTTTGAAGGAGAGGTCGATCTTTGGAAAACTAGGCTTTGCACAGAAAT
The DNA here is from genome assembly GCA_947561585.1 of Caprella mutica. Taxonomy (NCBI): domain Eukaryota; kingdom Metazoa; phylum Arthropoda; class Malacostraca; order Amphipoda; family Caprellidae; genus Caprella; species Caprella mutica. Next base: position 79,645 of record CANNZV010001749.1, on the reverse strand, counting down.
GTTCGTGGACTGTTCGCAAAGTAGTTTTAATTTTATGCTTATTGGCTTTATCATCTGGGCAGGGAGAGCCAATAAGGGAATAGCAAAGAGGGGTTTCGCATACAAATGGAGAATGAGAACCTATTTACACACTCCTAATGAGGTTGCCACAATCTCTTCCCAATAACAATAATGGTTCGCAATCTGGGTCAAGTTCAACAAATTTACTGGCAAAGTGAGATAGGTGGGGAATTGAATTAATTACGGCAGGAGTACCAAAACCTTGATGCTTCACAAATAAATCAAACAGTGAAGGGTAGACATCCAAACCCTTTCCTTTATGGTCTCAAAAGAACCTTTGGAAATGAAGTCTCAATATTGACAGTCAATATGATTAAAGAATTCAATCAACTGAAGATGTTATTTTTTTTGTTTCACTAGCCGTCATTGAATTGAATGTGTTTCATATAAAAAAATGTTTTTATTTTTCAAAGATGAGTAATTAATTACATATTTTGCTCCCTTTGAAGTAATGTACAAACAATTACAATCTTTATGATAAACTAATTTATAGTCGGCTTAAAGAAAATAATTCTATTAAAACCATTGTAAATATCAATTTAAAATATCAAATTATGTATATCAAAAAAACCTTTTTAACACCTCGTCCGAAAATAATAACGCCAACAATCAGCTTTTTATCAGCGATTATATAAGGAGAATCATCTCTGACTAAAGATGAATCAACTAAAAACCAATCATAAGTTATCATATATCCAACAATATCTCTGAAATTGTGATATATCAGGATATTATACGATCAATATTTTCCGATATCGACAAAAAAGACGAAATGCCGTTTATAATTTATGGTTTGACTAAGCATTTTAATTTCACTTTTGTTAGGTAATAATTACTGTAACGTACTCTTCTTGTAGCCTTATTCAAAGATTCTAAATATTTTTTCTATTTACACCTTCTTGTTGCTGTCAAACTAAGGACCTCCTGAATTAGCAACGAAAAATATCAGACAATGAAGAACACATGGTTTACAGAGATTGGTATACTGTTTGAATAACTTCTCTACAATACTCGAAAAAGATTATTTCCAGTGTAATGAGAACCAATATAAAAATAAAAATATAATTCATATAGAATGCATCTGAAAATAATGTGCAATAGAATGGCAGTCAAAAGATAGTATATGAGATATGCTGTCCTTCGACTGTCATTCTATCTGAACAGTATTTTTTGGACATATTCTATATGAATCATATTGTGAAACATATGCATTATACAATATTCATTCACAGAGATATTGTTCAATAATTTCCCATTTTCAAAAGGAAAATTAATAATCGTAATGCTTGTACACATTTTGCATTTTCTATGAGTAATTGACAATAGATTTGTGCGAATTTAAAGCCAATAGAAATTTAGAAAACTGCGATTAACAGCAAGCATTTGTGAATTAGCATCATGTAGTGGCTCATTATAAATTTCACAGATATCGATACACTTTAAAGTTTATATGTGCAAAAGATCTGTTCAAACAGAATACTTATTTTATCAAACTTCACTATTAAACTGCGTTATTAAATACTTATTTTATCCAATCATTGAAATTTTCTTTTACTATTTTCTTTGCATACGTAAATAAAAGACTGAGATTTACGAATCCTTTGGGATCTTTCGCTTGAATGTTTTTCACTCAGAACCATTTAACCGTAAAAAAAAGTTCCCCTACTTCTTTTCCATATTATAATCCCACATACCATTTTACACATTCCCCGTCTTCCAGAAAAGTCAGGAAAATGGTCAACTTTATCTAACCTGATATCCTCTTCGGGAATCGGTCTTGTACCTTTAGCATTCATTTTCTTAGCTTTATATGCTTTCGTAACAGAAGAAGGGCGTCCTCGCCATGTAAAACTAGTAGATTTACCAGCAAACAATAGTGAATTTGAGAGTCTCAACTTGAACTGAGATAGAGAGTTTTGTTTTCTCCTTGGTGTCTGAATTTCATCTGCTGCCCTTCGATACAACAACCAACTGTTTGCAACAGTCATATCCATCATATGAAAAATGAGCCTCATATAAAATTTCTTTAATCGAAAAACCATCCTATAGTAAGAAAGTAACTGATCGTGTAGATCTACTCCCCCATATGTTTATTATACATTTGAACCATGTGAGTAATAGGAACATTGATATAGTCCTTGACTTTCTTATCATACTTTCTAGCTAGTTCAACAGGTGAGGATGCAACGAAACTCGAAGCCAAACAAACCGCCCTTTTATCATACCATTTGATAGCTGATATTGTTGTGTCTTCTATGTCCGTATGATGGTCATCAAAAGATCCTAGTCCTTCAACGGTTAGTTTCTTATCCTAGTTTGGTATGTTTTCCGCCTCATCACCACTAACTACAGGAGGACGATATTCAGGATCATCAATGTCGTCATCATCAGATGTTAAGTCCTCAGAATCGCTACCGAAAAGATTCTCAGTTACCCTTTGCGCAATTATACTTGGTCGTTGCCTCTCCGAGTAAAGAGACCGAGCTGCAATCGCGTTGGAAGTTCCTAAAAAAATAAATATCTTAGGTTGCTGACATACCCAAATATGCAAAAATGAAAATTTGACTAATTGCTAACTGTACTAACTATATAAGTTTCACAGAAAATAATTGATATAATATTACTAATCATACTAGCAGGTCAACTGCTGATGAAAATAATTGATTTCACCAAATAAAAGCTGATATAAAATGATTGGGGTTACTTCACAAAGTGTCTTGCGCCCATATGTACTTTCATGACCACAGTTTGTCAAAGTGCTTGAAGCCCAAGTGATTTTTCGGATCCACTTCAAAAAAACGCATGCATATTCTTTCATATACACTTATTTGATTATTTCTTTTATGGAATACACTCTTTATACATTACTACAAAAGCATGATTATTTTCAAAATGTTATCTTACCAGAGTTTTCCTCCATAATGGGCTAAAAATGAGAGTGCAGGAGTTCCGTTGCAACAAAACCACACCCAATAGTAATTAGCTTATAACTGACGCTCAAATGTAAACAGCACGCTGACTCTTCGGTGGGAAAGTGCCTAGAACTGTACTCCAAAGATCAGTTGGTCCTACGAATGTATGGACTTGGCCAATATTTCTATAAATGTATTTATTTAAAAGGAGACTTTGAAGTACTCTAATCTTAAATTAATATAAAAAAACTTCAAATTAATTTTGCTCAATCAGATTCAATCGCAAGAATCATACACCTCATTTTTTTATTTTCATTTTGTTATTATCTAATTTTCGTCTGTAATTTGATTTCAATGTCATCATAATAAATGAAATTAATATGCAGATGACTTATTATAATTTAATTAGTATTAAAGGAGATTGTAATCTTTAACCACTGATAATAAATAGGTATGACAATGTAAATGAATTCAATATATAACAAATAAAAGCAACGGATTTAAATGGAAACTTTTTTCATGATTGCATATAGAAAAAAAAGAATAACACTTAATATGGGGTGTTAAGAGTTTTAATAGTTTTATCAAATATACAGATAAGTTGTAATAGGGATAACTAAGTTAGGATTTTGGACAATCAAGGTAGTAAAAGTAAATTCCGGTATGATGAGGGCTGTGCTGATCCGAGGAGACAACAAAGAGGAACAGAGACCATCCTACGAATGAGCAGCCACACATCCGGAACATTTGCATATCAGCCAAAATTCAATCATAACATAAATAAAGATTTCAGAAAAAAATAAATTAAAAATAAAATGAAAGACAAATTTTAACCACAGTAAATTCAATTTGCCTTTCATAGCCAAAAACTTGCTCGATACGATGAACCAGGTCGAGGAAGATAGTTATAAGATGCATCTCCTATACAGGGTCTAAGAATATGAAGAAGGTTGGAATTATTGGCAAATTAAGTTATGTAGGGAAATTGCAATTTATTGGTAATTTAAAACAAAGTTAATTGACTTATAGTTTAGTTTCATTAATAAGATTTGAGTCAACAATCTGAAGTTAAATTTTAAGTAAAAGATTTTAATAAGTTTAAAGTAGAGGATTTTAATAAGTTTAAAGTAAAGGATTTTAATAAGTTTAAAGTAAAGGATTTTAATAAGTTTTAATATCTCAAATGAAGAATTAAATTACTGAGGGTAAGGGATATTCTGGGGTTCATATTATACTCATAATACATCGAACAGCCTGCAAAGCACACATTGTCCATAAACATTGTCACTCCCTGCGTTATATATGGCTGTTCTGGGAATTTGATCTGGTGTCGCCCATCCTTCGGCACGTCTCATTAGTCCAGTCGGACCTCGGGGTAGTTTTTACTCCAGCATTGTATAGTTACTTTTGAACGACAAGTAGATCCAGTGAATTGGAATAGTTACTGTTAGTTGATGGGAAGGACAGAGCAGCTAGAAGCAACGTCTGCCTGCTGTCGCTGTTGGAAGTGATCTGCCTTACGGCAGTTAGTTGTGGCCGAAGTAAGCGAAAAAAGCGGAGTTAGAATGCCAGGACAAGTAATGCGCTTATTTGAGCTGTATTAATGAAACAATATAAAATGACAAAGTTAATGAGAAGTAGAAATAAAAATAATAACATATGTAGTGTATATTCTTTTACATTGCATTTATAAATAAATTGCTTGAAGTATATTCCCAATTATTGGAATTATGGATATATAACAGTTTGATAGTAATTGCAAATCTAAAAAATACCTACGACGGTTCCGGTTACATAATAAGGCAGGTTACTAGTGGGATGATTAATCACGAACGCTTTTGAGATCTTAGAAGATGAAAAGTTTTGGAGTCTCTCTATGACTGAACTAAAAACTCTTTATCGAAGTTAATGAACTTATTTTGCACTCATTAAATGCATTCAGCTGTTGTTTGTTTTCTTTTTAACACCCAGAAAAAAAATTGAGACACTCATTTTTATCATGTTTTCGTTATAAGATTGGTCACAACTTCGTGATATTTTATTAAATCGACTCTAATTCTTATATATATATATATATATCTTGTAATATTTGTTTACAGAGCTTCAAACTGTTTGAATGCGATGCATTTTATTGCACTAAATAATAGCTTTGTTAAAAACAATAAAAGTTATTTCAATAGCCTTATTTTAACCCTATACTTCACGCTACTTTCAGATACGGTAGATTCACGGTTGGGCAGATGGATGCCCAATTCCATTGATTTTCTTATATTTTGAAAAATATATGAAAAAAATCGCTAGAGGGATAGCCTAATACATTAAGACAATATGTAAAAAAATTCAAGCAGATAGATCAAGTAAAATTTTGATAATAGACAATTATGTAATATGTATGTCCCCCGTTAGCAAGCTAAGAAAAACACACTACAGACTGCAGAGAAATGTACTAAAGCGAACGTAAATACTTTAAGTATTCAAGGGATGCATGTAAAGTATTCTGTATTGATACAGAGTCTGGACATGATGAGATGTTAAAATAGTTATTATTCACTGGCACATATTATCGGTAATTATTCAATTATTTCTATTGATATAAACATTGAATTAGATTATTTAATTAACAGTGGTCTGCAGAAAAGAATTACTGATAAATGAATGGAAAAATTATTTATGTGGAATATCCTCATTTGGTTTGTCAAGCTCGCATTACGGTAATCTTCGAACAAACAGTAGCCGATCAATTTGAAGCTCACTCAACCCACGTGGTGAGATATGTTGCACACAACAGCACGGCTCAAATAGCAAATATCCAGGAAACAATGAGATATTACCAGAATATTCCCTTGATATCTATATATTCCCTCATTATCTATTCCATATCAAAAAATGATACCTAGGGAATATTCCAGGGAATATTGAAAATTAGTTGATCCACTTACGATATCGAGAGAATATTACAAAGATATGTGAAAATACGTTGATACCAGAGCGACATCGATGGAAGATTCCAGGTACCGTTAAAATTAGTTGATCCCCTAAAGATATCGAGGGATTATTCCAGGAATTAGTCAAAATTAGTTGTTCCCCTAATGATATCGAGAGATTATACCAATGTTACCGTGCGCCACCGTCAGGTGTCACTCTTTACCTGTTCAGAGTGGTGATACTAGCAGTTCACTCTCATTCCATACCATACATTTTAGTCATTTTAGTGTCATCAAGTTAAGTGTAAGGTCGATTGGTTCAACAGTGGGGAATTCTTACTATAATCTTGGTTCGTGTGAAATAATAAAAAATTGCTAATGCATATTGGAATCTAAATGAATTATGAGTCAAGAGATATTTAACTTTAATTGGGTATTAAAGGATATCTACATATTTGAGTGAGTTGGAATATTTATGTATTTGGGTATAAGGGATATTTTGTGCTAGGTATTAATTGTATTAACTAATTCGGGTTTATGTAGGTTTATTATAATCTTTCTATTTGTTTGTTGCAGAATATTGATATTAATTCATTATGTAATTTATGCTACACCCTCCTATTCCTATTCTACTTTATTAAACTTGTGAACTTTATAATCGTCGTCACTTACCGCTATTTGGAACCCTAACGCTAGCGCCCTGGACATCAGACTGTCATGCTGAAACACTATAATGTGCATCGCACTGAAACACATTCAAGCTCTTGAAACAATATGTATATGCAAATTTTAGGTAATGCACATACATAATTGTTAAGATTTATGACCAAATTTAAAGATTAAACATGAGCACCTGCGTGTCACAAACTTTCTCTGACTGATTCTTCTAATTTTTACGCCATTCTGTATCTTAATCTTTTCTCAGATATAAATTCATCTGAGAAATACATTAGCAAATTATTCGATTGTGAGTTTCATAAAAATTACATTTAAAAACATGTTTTTATTATAATAATATAACTGTAAAATATGCAGAATCCACTTTAAATAAAAGAGAGATTAAATTTTGAATAAAATATTAACTATTGAATAAAATGAAATTGTCAATATCAAAAATCAGAATCATTTTTATTCCAAATAATTTATCCTTCCAATGAAAATGGAAATATTTCCTCAATATATATGAATTAATAATATCACATCTTAGGAAAATAGATTAATACAATTATTGTAATTTACAACATCTCATATCACTCGTTGTTGATATGGTTACCATTGATATGCCAATTAATTAGAGTGTTGCTGCGCAGCATCTGCCAATCTACTACATTCATTAGGGATTTGGTCAGCCTTAGATTTGAGCATTCCTTTGAGAAATCAAAGGGTGAGGTTACATTGTAGATTATTAAGTGACGTTAACTGTGATATCAACCATCACTAATTGAATGATGATATAGAGTAAAGGGGCTGTTGAACATGTTAGAGTAAAGAAGATATCGTCTACTAGATACTTTACTAAATGAGAAATGGAACTTGTATAGAAATAATTAAGTGTGAGTAAAGAGTCCAAGTTTTATAAAAATACTTCACTTTGAATTACTGAAAAAAAAGCTATTTCCATTGCTTACCTTGGCATTTTTTCACTGCTCCGTTCTTCAACTGGAATATCTGCAATAGATAATGTGTGATATAATCGTAGATTACCGAGTTTCAGGAACTAATTCTACTATCTGCAACTGAGAAAATGATATCCAGATGCAAAAAAAGTTCTATTACCCTTTGTTTATAATGTATTTTGGCGGTAGTTGAATATAAATAACTTCCATCTAAGTACAGGATGAACAATTATTTGACAACCATTCACTATTTATCGTGCAGTGTTCGGTAATTTGGTAATGTTAAGTGATTGGGTAGTGTTTGGTGATTAGGTAGATTTCAGTAATAGAGAAGTATTTGAAGATTGGGTAGTGTCAAATGCTATTAGTATTCGAAATTTTGATATTATTTAGTTATTGGGAACAGTCTGGTATCCAGAAAATAGTAGGTGATATATAATCTTATAGAATCCAAATTTGATAACAAGATCCCCCGCTTTAGTTACCAAATCACGACTCAGTTTAGTTACCAAACGGTAACTAAAGCAAATTAAAGTAACGAGAAAATTATTTTCACTCCTCGATTATGTTTCTCATCTTATATATGAGTTATAGAAATAAAATTTGTTTTAGAGTTATTAGAGTACTACGTTATAAGCATTTTAATAATAATATACAGTCTTTCATTGCTTGTGACTCTGATGAAAAAGTTTAAAGTCGTGCATTTATTAAATGTTTTAAAATCCATCCATAGTAAACTCTCAATCAGTATGGGTGAGTAATTAATGGATACTTAGATTTCGATAATTATTGTGCTGCATTCAACAAACAGTAATATTATGCTCTTTGAAATATTTTTGGTTGTATGATACTAAGCTCCAAGTTATTAGTACGTTCTGAAATTTCGGACACGACAGAAAAAGAAATTATTATAATTATTATTCAAATTCTATTCGAATTGGTATCTTGGATACCAATTGAAATAAAAGTTAAATAAAGATTATTATATAAAGATTATCAAGTGTTCTAAAATATAGAACCGTGCAATAACACGGAACTAACCCTAAAATAGGACATGTTGAATTTCTGAACCAATTGCTTCTAATAACCTAATCTGGATTATAATTTTGATGTTTTTTAGTTACCGTTAAATGATGACAAAAAATTGTCTCAATTTTCTATGTCTACGAACGGTTTTTATTTCGAAACATGACTCGAAATAAGTACCACTTTCTTTAAAGTGAGTTGTACTTAAAGCAAAGGCTGTCTGTACTTCAAAAGGGAACTGATGAACTCTATCTCCAAATATCATTTAATTGAAATAGTGAACTCTGTGATTTGATGTTTTCGTTATCACCAATGTATTGATTCCAAAAATATATTTGATGATTAGCTTCTAATTTCGGTATTCACGAACGGTTAAAAATTAAAGAGCAGATAGTGTAAATGAATTATCAAACCTTTTTTATAATCTTCCCTTCCATATAAAGTAAAATATATAAATAAATACGCTCAATCAAGCTCCATTCAGATTAATGAATAAATTGAATGATAGAATGTTTGATATTCAATCGATTTTATCTTCAATTTCAAAAGATAACTATAAGCTAAATTGGTGTTGGCACAGAAAAGTGAGACAAAAAGTGAGGTAAAATACAACAGACATAGTTAATTTGCATGAAATCAGTGTAGTTTTCAGTTAATTTATATTATAATATAGGACACAGATGGGACCACAATTAATAATCAACGTAATTTCGTCTACGGTTGTGTAAAGTATTAACTATTTTCTATTTCCAATAGTATAGTGCATACATAATTATTTTTATTATTTAATTGAATATAACTAAACAATAAAGGTAATTATATATGCACTATACTATACTTCAAGCAATTCATTTATAAATGCAATGTATAAGAATATACACTACATATGTTATTATTTTTATTTCTACTTCTCATTAACTTTGTCATTTTATATTTTTTCATTAATACAGCTCAAATAAGCGCATTACTTGTCCTGGCATTCTAACTCCACGTTTTGCGCTTACTTGGGCCACAACTAACCGCCGTAAGGCATATCACTTCCAACAGCGACAGCAGACAGACGTTGCTTCTAGCTGCTCTGTCATCCCCATCAACTAACAGTAACTATTCCAATTCACTGGATCTACTTGTCGTTCAAAAGTAACTATACATTGCTGGAGTAAAAACTACCCCGGGGTCCGACTGGACTAATGAGACGTGCCGAAGGATGGGCGACACCAGATCAAATTACCAGAACAGCCATATAACGCAGGGAGTGACAATGTTTATAGACAATGTGTGCTTTGCGGGCTGTTCGATGTATTATGAGTATAATATGAACCCCAGAATATCCCTTACCCTCAGTAATTTATTTCTTCATTTGATATATTAAAACTTATTAAAATTCTTTACTTTAAATTTATTAAAATTCTTTACTTTAAACTTATTAAAATCCTTTACTTTAAACTTATTGAAATCCTTTACTTTAAACTTATTGAAATCCTTTACTTTAAACTTATTAAAATCCTTTACTTTAAACTTATTAAAATCCTTTACTTTAAACTTATTAAAATTCTTTACTTTAAACTTATTAAAATCCTTTACTTTAAACTTATTAAAATTCTTTACTTTAAATTTATTAAAATCCTTTACTTTAAACTTATTAAAATCCTTTACTTTAAACTTATTGAAATCCTTTACTTTAAACTTATTAAAATCTTTTACTTAAAATTTAACTTTAGATTGTTGACTCAAATCTTATTAATGAAACTAAACTATAAGTCAATTAACTGTGTTTTAAATTATCAATAAAATGCAATTTCCCTACATAACTTAATTTGCCAATAATTCCAACCTTCTTCATATTCTTAGACCCTGTATAGGAGATGCATCTTATAACTATCTTCCTCGCCCTGGTTCATCGTATCGAGCAAGTTTTTGGCTATGAAAAGTAAATTGAATTTACTGTGGTTAAAATTTGTCTTTTATTTTATTTTTAATTTGTTTTTTCTGAAATCTTTGTTTATATTTTGATTGAATTTTGGCTGATATGCAAATGTTCCGGATGTGTGGCTGCTCATTCGTAGGATGGACTCTGTTCCTCTTTGTTGTCTCCTCGGATCACCACAGCCCTCATCATACCGGAATTTACTGCTACTACCCTGATTGTCCAAAATCCTAACTTAGTTATCCCTATTACAACTTATCTGTATATTTGATAAAACTATTAAAACTCTTAACACCCCATATTAAGTGTTATTCTTTTTTTTTCTATATGCAATCATGAATAATGTTTCCATTGAAATCCGTTGCTTTTATTTGTTATATATTGAATTCATTTACATTGTCATACCTATATATTATCAGTGGTGAAAGATTCCAATCTCCTTTAATACTAATTAAATTATAATAAGTCATCTGCATATTAATTTCATTTATTATGATGACATTGAAATCAAATTACAGACGAAAATTAGATAATTACAAAATGAAAATGAAAAAATGAGGTGTATGATTCTGGCGATTGAATCTGATTGAGCAAAATTAATTTGAAGTTTTTTTATATTAATTTAAGATTAGAGTACTTCAAAGTCTCCTTTTTAAATAAATACATTTATAGAAATATTGGCCAAGTCCATACATTCGTAGGACCAACTGATCTTTGGAGTACAGTTCTAGGCACTTTCCCACCGAAGAGTCAGCGTGTTGTTTACATTTGAGCGTCAGTTATAAGCTAATTTCTATTGGGTGTGGTTTTGTCGCAACGGAACTCCTCTCAATTTTAGCCCATTATGGAGGAAAACCCTGGTAAGATAACATTTTGAAAATAATCATGCTTTTGTAGTAATGTATTACGAGTGTATTCCATAAAAGAAATAATCCAATAAGTGTATATGAAAGAATATTCATGTGTTTTTTGAAGTGGATCCGAAAAATCACTTGGACATCAAGCACTTTGACAAACTGTGGTCATGAAAGTACATATGGGCGCAAGACACTTTGTGAAGTAACCCCAATCATTTTACATCAGCTTCTATTTGGTGAAATCAATTATTTTCATCAGCAGTTGACCTGCTAGTATGATTAGTAATATTATATCAATTATTTTCTGTGAAACTTATATAGTTAGTACAGTTAGCAATTAGTTAAATTTTCATTTTGCATATTTGGGTATGTCAGCAACCTAAGATATTTAATTTTTTAGGAACTTCCAACGCGATTTCAGCTCGGACTTTTAGCTCGGAGAGGCAACGACCAAGTAAAATTGCGCAAAGGGTAACTGAGAATCTTTTCGGTAGCGATTCTGAGGACATAACATCTGATGATGACGACATTGATGATCCTGAATATCGTCCTCCTGTAGTTAGTGGTGATGAGGCGGAAAACATACCAAACTAGGATAAGAAACTAGCCGTTGAAGGACTAGGATCTTTTGATGAGCATCATACGGACATAGAAGACACAACAATATCAGCTATCAAATGGTATGATAAAAGGGCGGTTTGTTTGGCTTCGAGTTACGTTGCATCCTCACCTGTTAAACTAGCTAGAAAGTATGATAAGAAAGTCAAGGACTATATCAATGTTCCTATTACTCACATGGTTCAAATGTATAATAAACATATGGGGGAGTAGATCTACACGATCAGTTACTTTCTTACTATAGGATGGTTTTTCGATCAAAGAAATTTTATATGAGGCTAATTTTTCATATGATGGATATGACTGTTGCAAACAGTTGGTTGTTGTATCGAAGGGCAGCAGATGAAATTCAGACACCAAGGAGAAAACAAAACTCTCTATCTCAGTTCAAGTTGAGACTCTCAAATTCACTATTGTTTGCTGGTAAATCTACTAGTTCTACATGGCGAGGACGCCCTTCTTCTGTTACGAAAGCTCATAAAGCTAAGAAAATGAATGCTAAAGGTACAAGACCGATTCCCGAAGAGGATATCAGGTTAGATAAAGTTGACCATTTTCCTGACTTTGCTGGAAGACGGGGAATGTGTAAAATGCCAGGATGCACAGGACGAATAATGGTATTCTGCAAAAAATGCAATGTATATCTATGATTTGAACAATCACGCAACTGCTTCACTAAATTTCATATGGAATGAAAATATACAACAACATTGATAGTAGGAAATATTCACACATAATAGTTATTATTTTCAAATGGAATCTGATTGTGAAAAAAGCTAGTTTATGTTCTATGTGTGAGGAATGTGTTTAACTGTTCATAGAGGAATAAGTTTATAAAGGATTATATATATATATATATATTTTTGACATATTGATTTATTTTATTGTTATTATGATTTTTTAGTGTTATTATTTCTAGTCATTCGACCAAATGTGTTTTCAAAGCCATAGTAGATAAACATGCTATGTGACCATGTGGATCTCAAAGTTGTGTTAATGTAATTCTCTTATTAAAAAAAATTGAATGCCTTTAATTTACATTATATCCTTATACCTATTGAAGTTCAAAAAAGTAAGATTTGTCCATTTTAATTCTTTTTAGAAAATGCTGACGGTAAAGGGTTAACCCCAAATTTTCGAATTTAGTTTTTCATTGAGATGAATGTTTTTACAGAATCAATAATTTAAAATAGTGTGAAGAACATATTTCTAATTTGGATACATTATTTCATAATAATATTCTTGAATGCCAGAGTGATACATCTCTGAAATGAGATAAAATTCATATTCCACTAATAATTACTTGCATTAATAGAATATTTATTATTTAGTTGATTAATTATTCAAATGCGTAAATATTACCTGGAATGACATATTTTCATCCATTTAAGGTAAATAATACTCGAAAATTCTTGCAAAGAATATCACCGTCAAATATCAAAGCTGGAAAATATATTTTCCAATTCAATTATTTTTAATAAATTCTATCAAAGACTCGTTGCAATATTTACAGATTGGCGTTTGTCTCCAATTAACGTTGATAATATATCAGCTTCGGTTGATTTAATTAATGTCCTCGTGTAGGATTAAGAGATTTTATAATCAATCAGCGGAGTAATCTGCGGGAGACTATCAACAATATAATTATATCGGTTTTTTTTTTTTGCTGAATAATTATTTAGGGTTACTCACATGATTTAATAATGACCATCAATCCTACAGCTTATGCAGATTAACAGTCAAAATTTATTTTGTGAAGGGTATCTGGATAACCAGATCTACTACAATGGCCAAACTTATATTTAATGGTTGTTTCTATTACATAAAGTCAATCAATAATAAGCATATAATCTAAGATTCATCAATTTATATTAGGTACTAATAATGTTTAAGTGTCACAGTTAGCCGGCATGCTATATAATATACATATACTAACCAATACCCAATTGCAAATCTTGTTGAAAACAAGAAATTATTTAGAGTGCAACGTTTGGCAAAGCTAAAGGAATGGACAATCATAACAAAACCTAACTCTGTAAGTGACTGTAAACTGAAGAGGAAGACAGTTTTTTTTATCTCATTTTTGATATTATTCATGCATTTTGATATTATACAATGAATGCATAAATAATTATTCTATGAGTGTCGTTCATCGTAAGAGCTCATCATTGGTGTAATATTGCATTATTTTCTGCTGTTCTGGATTTGTGGGTACACATTTGAAAGCTGTTTTGTAACCTGTGTTTTCTCTAAAAATATTATGTGTTGTAAAATTTGGTCGATTTCTTTGAAAGATTTCGATCTTCCATATCACACTGCTCCTGAACTCTTCGGTAAGCTGTAATGCATTCCGTCAACAATATCAATCTCTCTCAGAACTGCCATTTAACCTTTTTCTATTACATATTAAGACACAATAAGGAACTCTACTGGTAATGTCTCGATCAAATCTCCTTATACAGAGTGGCGCAATAAAAAGGAAAACCATTTTCAAGCTTGAATTTTTTATATATACAGTTCAATTTTTTACTTCTTCTGTTTCTATCGTGATAATCCGTTAAAACTTACAACAAAAATTAAACATCCAGCAGCTAATTAAAAAAAGGTATTGGAAAGGGCTTGCGCGGGGACGAAATATACGAAAAAAGTCATAAGAGGTATAAATTCATTCTATATGGATGTAAAAATTCTTCTTCTTTTGTAACAAATAAGAGAAAATAAAAAAATGAATTACCATTTGAAAGTTGGTTCTGGAGATAAAATTGATATCTTTAGAAAATGGTTTAGCCGTTAATTTGTATCTCCTATGCGAAACACTCAAAGTGCAACTTTCAAATGAACAAAGAGTTTTGTTGTGACAATTTTTTTAAACACTGGAAGCTTCCCAGGTAGCAAAAAATGTTAGAATGATATTAGAATAATATTATCTCCTAACATAAAGTAATGTTATATTCGATGTTAGAATAATGTTAGAATAACCCTGGAATTAGAATGTTGAAGTTATGTTTTATCGTAACCTTAAAAGAACCTTACTATATAACATTACCTAATGCTATAATAATATTTGGTAAGGTTAGAATAATATTATGTAATGTTAAATTAATGTTTTGAAAATATTATTATAACATTACCTAATGTTATACTAATATTAGGTAAGGTTAGAATAATATTATGTAATGTTAAATTAATGTTATAAAAATATTATTATAACATTATTTTCACATTAGATAACATTGGTTCATTTAACTCTAAATTAAAGCAAGGTTACTATAACATTAAAAAAATATTATTATTAGAATATTTTAAAAAGAAACAACATTATAAAGAGGTTAGAATAACATTAGGTAATTTATTGATGCTAGGTAAATTTATAAAATATAATATTTAAAGATTAATAATACAGCATACTACTTTTCTGTGACACAATTGACTCATTTCATGGGGTTCATGGGAATTCAAGGATCCACTAACTGGTCAACTGTTAGAAACTGAAGCGATGATAATGTGAATTTATCAAAGATCCCTCCCAAAAGATTAGTAGAAAATTTAAACTACCAACCCTTCAGGGGGAATCATTTTTAAACCACTAAACAGTGCCATATTTGAAGATGATGCCAATACCTGTTAACAGACAAAGTGATACATATATAGTCCCCTTCCACAAGTTCACAACTAGTGATATAAGAGATATTAAGAGAATGCCTCTTAGAAGAGAGGAAAGTAAATTTAAACTTCAATTAAATAACGTCAATATATAGATCAAATTAGATTGTTTTGGGGTTTGATAGGTGCTCCTATCCACCACTACGAGGTGATACACAGCGACACGAAGAGAGGAAGACCTCAGAGGGGAAAGTGAAAGTACACTGCATTAACTCTGTCAACTACAAGGGTTTGTCTATGATTAAAGTTAAAAGACCGGAATTTACTGCTACTACCCTGATTGTCCAAAATCCTAACTTAGTTATCCCTATTACAACTTATCTGTATATTTGATAAAACTATTAAAACTCTTAACACCCCGTATTAAGTGTTATTCTTTTTTTTCTATGCAATCATGAAAAAAGTTTCCATTGAAATCCGTTGCTTTTATTTGTCATATATTGAATTCATTTACATTGTCATACCTATTTATTATCAGTGGTTAAAGATTCAAATCTCCTTTTATACTAATTAAATTATAATAAGTCATCTGCATATTAATTTCATTTATTATGATGACATTGAAATCAAATTACAGACGAAAATTAGATAATTACAAAATGAAAATAAAAAAATGAGGTGTATGATTCTGGCGATTGAATCTGATCGAGCAAAATTAATTTGAAGTTTTTTTATATTAATTTAAGATTAGAGTACTTCAAAGTCTCCTTTTAAATAAATACATTTATAGAAATATTGGCCAAGTCCATACATTCGTAGGACCAACTGATCTTTGGAGTACAGTTCTAGGCACTTTCCTACCGAAGAGTCAGCGTGTTGTTTACATTTGAGCGTCAGTTATAAGCTAATTACTATTGGGTGTGGTTTTGTCGCAACGGAACTCCTGCACTCTCATTTTTAGCCCATTATGGAGGAAAACCCTGGTAAGATACCATTTTGAAAATAATCATGCTTTTGTAGTAATGTATAAAGAGTGTATTTCATAAAAGAAATAATCAAATAAGTGTATATGAAAAAATATTCATGTGTTTTTTGAAGTGGATCCGAAAAATCACTTGGGCATCAAGCACTTTGACAAACTGTGGTCATGAAAGTACATATGGGCGCAAGACACTTTGTGAAGTAACCCCAATCATTTTATATCAGCTTTTATTTGGTGAAATCAATTATTTTCATCAGCAGTTGACCTGCTAGTATGATTAGTAATATTATATCAATTATTTTCTGTGAAACTTATATAGTTAGTACAGTTAGCAATTAGTCAAATTTTCATTTTTGCATATTTGGGTATGTCAGCAACCTAAGATATTTAATTTTTCAGGAACTTCCAACGCGATTTCAGCTTGGACTTTTTACTCGGAGAGGCAACCACCAAGTAAAATTGCGCAAAGGGTAACTTAGAATCTGTTTGGTAGCGATTGACGACATTGATGATCCTGAATATCGTCCTCCTGTAGTTAGTGGTGATGAGGCGGAAAACATACCAAACTAAGATAAGAAACTAGCCGTTGAAGGACTAGGATCTATTGATGAGCATCATACGGACATAGGAGACACAATAATATCAGCTATCAAATGGTATGATAAAAGGGCGGTTTGTTTGGCTTCGAGTTACGTTGCATCAATACCTGTTGAACTAGCTAGAAAGTATGATAAGAAAGTCAAGGACTATATCAATGTTCCTATTACTCACATGGTTCAAATGTATAATAAACATATGGGGGAGTAGATCTACACGATCAGTTACTTTCTTACTATAGGATGGTTTTTCGATCAAAGAAATTTTATATGAAGCTAATTTTTCATATGATGGATATGACTGTTGCAAACAGTTGGTTGTTGAATCGAAGGGCAGCAGATGAAATTCAGACACCAAGGAGAAAACAAAACTCTCTATCTCAGTTCAAGTTGAGACTCTCAAATTCACTATTGTTTGCTGGTAAATCTACTAGTTCTACAATTTAGGGTGGAGTTATATAAGGGGTTTTTAAACTTTTTTCAGAAAATCGTTTTCCTACCATTTTTTTTTCACGGGGTTAACATCAAAAACTAGTATGTTAAAATCTTAGACTTTTGAATTATTATCTTCAGGTTCCTCAACGCAATTGAATTTTAGGCAAAACAGTAATTTTATATGAATATTTCAAATATCATAACCGTTATTTTCAAGATGAAAAAAATTATTATTTGTTTGCCGACTATCTGTTTTTGATTGGTCTAGCCTCAAAATATAACAAGTGAAAATTCAGACTTCTAACTCAATACCTTCAGGTTCCTCATGAATATCGAATTTTGGGAAAACTGACAGAAAAAAGGCAAATTAATAGATTTTTATTTCCAACTTCAAAACAATAGGAACACATATTAAATACATCTTCTAGTGATAAAATTAAGTACTGTTGATAAATTGATAGATAAAATGAAGTAAAAAATTAATTCCATACAGATTTCTCTTTATATTCTGCTACAGCATACCAACAAAATAATATTATAAAGGCAACAAAAATCATAAAAAGGCACTAAAAATGAAAATACATGCATGGGTCCTCTCTTTAAAATTGCTTTTTCCTGCATGTAAACAGTGCTAGTGATGAAGAAATATATCGTTCAATATCATCGTCAATCTGAAATTGAAGAAAAAAGATTTAAATACTATGTAGACATAAAATTTTAATTCTCAAAATCTAAATGATTTGATAGAATAAGAACTAAGTATTATATTTAATATAAAATTTAGTATTAAAATTTGATAGCAAAATTTAGAATTTTTATTTTATAGAATAATTTTATTATAATGATAACCAATAGGTTGTAGATAAAATTGTCAGTGAAAGGTTAAAAGAAGTTCAACAACCACCAAAATTGTAAATAAAGTGATGAGAGTTAATTATATTGCATTCATTTCTCTAAGACTATTCCCCAAATATAAAGTGATGAGAGTTAATTACATTGCATTCATTTCTCTAAGACTATTCCCCAAATAAAGTGATGAGAGTTAATTACATTGCATTCATTTCTCTAAGACTATTCACCAAATAAAAAGATGAGAGTTAGTTACATTGCATTCATTTCTCTGAGACTATTCCCCAAATAAAGTGATGAGAGTTAATTACATTGCATTCATTTCTCTGAGACTATTCCCCAAATAAAGTGATGAGAGTTAATTACATTGCATTCATTTCTCTAGGACTATTAAATTGCTCTTTTCATATGGAACTGATAGTTAATTATCAACTATTTTCTAGGTAGGTGAGGCTTGTTAATAAACTTATCCCATAAAGCAAAATAAGTCTCCGGTTCGTTAACAATTATTTGTATTATCTTAACTTGAAGAGACTTGGAAGTAATTGATTGAATTCTATTAAACTGACAAATGACTAAACGATAAAAGTTTTTAGGAAGTAAATTAAACACAAGGAAGTTTTACATGGGTGTACTTATATTAAAGTTCGAATAGTACAGAGCTCTAAGACTTACGCACAAGTCTTTAAATATACACAACACAAGTTTTAAATAAACTAGCGGTTGAGTAAACTAAGGGTTTAAATAAACAAGGGTTTGAGTAGCCAACTCACGAAACCTGTCGATGGACAAGTTCGACCGGACTTGGTCCGACCAACCAGTCTTCAAGAGACTATCGCGAACTATGAACACTTTAGTTAGGTGCCAATGGTATTTAAAGGGTGAACTGGAGGTCCAACCTTCCTGTGAGTGAATAAACTTCTGTTAAGGTACTGATAGTACTTTTCAAAGATGTTTTTCTACTCACAGCAGATAGAAATAACACACAATGCATTATTCAAATTTAACACGCTAGTGGTAATGGCTTTCTATACGATTAACATATAGATCGAACAGATTTACTAATAGTTCATTTTAGTGAAACCTGATTTTCTAATAAACATCCAAATTTAAGCATACTATTTCAGAGTCCTGTTTAACCCTATAAATGATCAGAAAAGTTACAAGTTCCTAACTATTAATTAAGTATTTCAATTAGAATAATTGAAATACTTACTTAATTCCTTCTAAATTAATTAAGTATTAATTTCAATTCTATCTTTAGAAAAAGAACTCAATATTCTAAGTTGTATAACTGATTTACAAAGTTCATGAAGTTATATAACTTAGTACAAATTATAAAGTTATATTCTGAGTTACAAGTTATAGCTCTGGGTTACAAGTTATAAGTTATGTTCTGAAGCTACAAGTTATATTAGCGGCTTACATCAAAGCTATTCGTTTATAACTATATTCGAGCTCCTAGCGAGAATGACATGACCATAAATTTAAATAGCATTTCCTTCTAATGAACAGTGTACAAGATAAAAAAGATTAGGTCTGATTAAATGATTATCAAATTATAGAAATTGAAAGATTAAGTAAAAATACAATTTCAGCGTATTAACTGTAGATTATTGTTAATATCACTCCCTCACTCATGTTTCAACCGACTTGTCGGTTGAATTTCCATTTCTAAACCCTTATTATTGAAATTCAATCGAAAAATATCCTAAGAAATTTCGAACAACACTCGGAAAACATCCTAAGAAATTTCTTAAAATTTCTAAGTCCGAAACATAAATTATATCTATTAAAACAAAATAAATTTAATCACTCGATTCATGTATTATGAATTTCAGTTTAAAATTTGATTTGCTAAATAGATCAGTCTTTTCATCATAAAAATTGGGTGTACAAAAGTATGATGACAAGACAATTCCTATAATATATGTAATCATGAATTCTACCTCTGGTCACGATATTAAATCAAAATAGAGTGAACATTTATCTACTCATATTCAGAAACATTCATCAAAAATTATCATTTTATGGAATTTATTTAACTAATAGAGATATTCATATATCTAACCTTGTTTATAATTATTCAAAATTGAACCTTAAATCCAATTTCATTCAGTTCTAAAATTAAAAACATGGAATATCAAATTATGAATCTCAAAATTCAAGTTGAACAATCATAAAACTTCAATCTATAACTGCTAAATTTATTTTTTAAATTTTTAAAATAAAAGTAGCCATTACCTTTCTAAAAATTAAATATTTATGTTCTCATTTCTTAAACACTTAAAGGGAAATTTTATCGAAGTGAATGTCTAGTCATTGAAAACATAATTTTATTGTTACACTTAATTTATGTGATTCAATCCATTGTAAATTCATTCTCAAATATTTTTCTAAATTATTTTCTTGAATGAAATCAACTCTTCAAGTTTTTTTTCAAAATCTAAAGTTCGTTTAATACTTTACTGCAATATAGTTCAACTATAAACATCTTACTTTCATTCAAGAACCAAAATTATACTGCTTACAAATAAGATTATCAATAAAATCTAAGCATACGATTATAATATATCCACTATTATTATATCTTCTACTTCAAGCATCGTAATTTGAAACGTCGGAAATAAAGTTAATTAATTTTCAAATGTAATTAATTTTAAAATCAATAGAGATTAATTACATTTCATATTTCCAATGAATATAATCTATAGTCAATAGAACTTAGTTAACTTTTATATCTCAAATGAATAAAATCTATAGTCAATAGAACTAAGTTAACTTTTATATCTCAAATGAATATAATCTATAGTCAATAGAACTTAGTTAACTTTTATATCTCAAATGAATATAATCTTACATCAAAATAGAAATTTCATTATAGTTAATTTTAATTCCAAAATATTCATTTCAAAATATATGAGTATAACTAAATTCGTTATTACTTATCTTAAACTTCACTCTTCTTAAACTATGGTTATATATGTTATGTAATATTATACGAGCTATATTATTGGTTAGTATTCATCTATACTATTGTTAGCCTTACATAACCTATTTTTATTCGTATTGAATAAACATATTCAGATTTCTTTTAAAATATCCAATGAAATTAAAAGTTACTTTAAATCAAATGAAATCTAAGTAATCCTTTAAAGAATTAATTTTCAAATAACATCAATGATTAAATGCTCATAACTTGAACGTTTCAATAAGCAATTAATATTTAAACTTTCTTTAAAGGAAATTCAAAGTATAGAAATCTAAGTTAATTGGAATCATTATTGATTATCCGACAAGCGTTACCGAAATTTAGAATAATAAGATCAAGGTGAAATGATCTAAATGTGTCGGTACCCCAAATATAGTGATGAGAGTTAATTACATTGCATTCATTTCTCTAAGACTATTCCCCAAATATAGTGATGAGAGTTAATTACATTGCATTCATTTCTCTAAGACTATTCCCCAAATAAAGTGATGAGAGTTAATTACATTGCATTCATTTCTCTAAGACTATTCCCCAATTATAGTGCCAAATCAGAGAGTTGGCTGTTCGCAAAGGAAGTTGTAGTTGTTTGATTCACACTCAGCAACAGTTAAGGGACTAATGACACCGTGCCTGACTGCCCACAGTCTACCGCAGGAGGATAGTTTCGCAACAGTGGAGTCCCTCCACAACATTGGTGAAAACTGCAAGCGAAACATCAGAATAAGAAATGTGTTGATAGAGGGTGGTGTCTGATATTAATTTTGAAAAGTAATATTAGAAATATATTTACTTTCAATTAATTCATTGTTAATAGTATTTACTGCTCAATGAAGCTAAACAGAAAGATGTATTATTTTACACAGATGGTAGCCGGTAAAATGCTCGAAAGACAATTGCTCGAAAACAATTGCTCGAAAAAAAAATTGCTCGAATTAACAATTGCTCGAAAGAACAATTGCTCGGAAGACAATTGCTCGAAAAACAATTGCTCGAATTATCAAATTGTTCTAATGAACAAAATTGCTTGAATTATAATATTGTAGTTTTCGATTCCAGTTATTTATGAAGTGGAGCTGCACCGAACAATCCTTGTTTCTTTTTAGCAATTGATCATTATATAATCTATAAATGATTTTAATTATTACTCATTCTGCATAATCTTTTTTTAGACCATTTGTGTCATCTCGTATGCAACATGTGAATTGGAATCATGTGGTGAATCAGTACTATTCATGTTTTTTTATCATAAAACCCAAAACACATATATCTGTATGTGGTACCTCAATAGGTGAAATAACTCAAAGTTATGGCAGAGTTTTAATAAATCTACAAATTTTTTGGGTTTTATGATAAAATTCACATGTTACATACGAGATGACACAAACGGTCTAAAAAAAATATTATGCAGAATGAGTAATAATTAAAATCATTTATAGAATGATTAATGATCAATTACTAAAAAGAAACCAGGATTTTTAGATGCAGCTCCACTTCATGAATAACTGACTTTTATAAAATCGAAAACTGTGCAATTTTGTTCATTCGAACAATTTGATAATTTGAGCAATTGCTCATTCGAGCAATTGTTCGTTTGAGCAATTGTTTTTCGATCAATTTTGGTTTCAAGCAATTATTCTTTCGAGCAATTATTCTTTCGAGCAATTGTTCATTCTAGCAATTGTTTTTGAGCAATTGTTTTCGAGCAATTGTCTTTCGAGCAATTGTTTTCGAGCATTTTACCTAGAAACACACAGTATAATGACTTTACTCAAATGAGAGAAGGAGTTATAAACTATTGTAATTTGCTACGGATTGACATAACTTTTACATTATACAATGTTTATCATTTTGACGTTACTTGCTGTTTTAAATAATAGAATATTTTTATTTACCTGAGCGTCATTATTCAGTGCACCGAACCTGCTGTTATTTGCTTCAAAATAAGCGTCTCCAGTCCACATCGGAAACTGGTAATATGTAGGTCCTGAAGAGGAAATGTAGAAAATTAGAAATGGTCAATTTCACTGTGTTTTTCAATTATTCTCTTAATTGGAATGATTTTGATAATTTCATTAACAAAATTTTATATTGGTAATGGGTTAACATTAACAGTATCCATTTTGTGCATTTTCACTCTAATTTGTTTTGAATGTCCCACGAAGAATATAAGTGTTTCGAATTAAGTTTGTATTTTCGACTGTAATCACCAATTGAAAGCCGATAATCAGCGATAATAATTTCCGACTGAGAGATTTCTATTTACATTATTCTAACCTGACTTTTGAAGATTGAGCAAGAAGGACAGCAAATCCCTTGCATCTTTGAAGGTGATGAGGCTGCTGGTTCTGAAGAAACAATCAATATGTGCCCTTTCCCAATTCTTCTTTTCATTGCTGTAGTAGAGACACCTACCATGGACCAACTCGAAACCATCTGAGCACGGAGGTGCCTCAATTGGAGGTGATTCTGAAAGGTAGGATATTAATATAGTTTATTGAGGATTCTATGGACTCTTTTCTTTTCGTTCTATAAACACTTTCTATAGATTTAACAAATAATTGCCTTTATCCAAGACATTAAGTTTGAGTTTAAATTATCCATCAATTTGAAATAAGACAATTAAATAAGAATAGAAGGTAATATTAATAAAGAAAAAATAATAGTGTTTTATCTTTTAACTGCTATTTATGATACCTGCAAGAGCAAGTATCATTTATACCAATTACAATAACCAGTTAAATTATTTATAATGTTCTCACCTGATCAAATTATGTAACTGGTCAATAACAAGGAACTAACCCCAGTTCCTTTTGTAACACTAATAAAGAGTAGGAGTCAACTATTTATTACTGTAACAAAAGGAACTGGGGTAAGTTCGAGTTATGGACCAGTTCCACATTATCGATCATATAATAAAATGGTATATATTTCAATTCTTTATTTCAATTGGTATCCATTATTCATGCAGTCATCATAAATAGCAATTAAAATAATTAAAAATATATGATAATTATTATATATCCTTTTCTTTTATGATCGATAATGTGGAACTTATTGATAACTCGGAACTTACCCCAGTGAAACACATTCACAAGTGTGAGTTCAAAAGGATTGTTGTACAGAGCTGTTACAAATTGTATTGTTCAAAATATCCAAAATGCTTCAGTCAAAAAATTATTTTGACAAAAATACCAGAATATCCTAATTCTAAACCATTCAAAAGGACTATACTAACAGTAATCGGAAAGTGACATGGCTTTCGAACCAATCTGACCCTCAGAAATTTCTGGTTGACATGTCATGACCTGTGCTTCACTTTCCGAGTACTGAGAGTGTCTGAGTACTGCGACGTTACACCAGGAAAGTCCTGTATCGCATATTGTCATCTAGCGTGAAATAAGATCATACAGGGTAGCCGCTAAATAATCTACATTTTAAAATCACCGTAACTATTTTAACATACGAGATGGGAAATATAAATAAACATCATTTGGAAGAAAAGAAGTCAAATTTCACTAACTATCTTGTATAACCAGTTATTTTCCAAAGTGTCCACCGTCACCAGTAATACACTACTTAATACGAGAAGAAATGTTCTCAAATGTCTTTGCCAAGCATTTCACTGTTGTTTAAGGTTTTATAAAATCAAAGAAATGTAACTTTAAAAAGGTACATAAACAATGAAATGCTCGGTAAAGGGATTGGTAATTTTGAGTCTCGTATTGAGAAGTGTATTACTGCTGATGGCGAACACTCTGAAGAAACTAATTTAACAAGATAGTTACCAAAATTTGACTCCATGTTAATTCGAATGATCTCATATGTAAATATAGTTTTCACGATTTTAAAACGTGTAATTTTTAAGATCCTAAAATGTACATTCTGTATTCTGTGCAAATATATAATGTAAATAGTTAATACAAATCCAAAGGCACTCACCACCATCCAAAACATGGACCAAGGTACTAGCGCTTCCTTTATCGGTGTGACAGGTGTAGGTGCCGGATAGGGTGTTTACTATGTTCCGGACTATTAGCGAATCCATGTTATTGATTTTACTTGTTTGTAAATCAACATTTCTTGGTGACTCGATTCCTGGGGCCATCAAAGTTTGCACAAAGCCGTCATATGCTACCCGAGTCCAGGATATCGGAGTCACATGTTCCTAGGTGAGAAAATATATTGTTATTACAATGATAACTGGGAAATGTCTCAGTTCTTGCCATGTTCCGAATACGTATTATGAGTGTGTGAGCACCTCGACATCCCCTTTCTCAATTCAGTCAAATCCAAAAAATAATCAAAGTTATTTCTATTTCATTGGTAAGAGTTTGATTACTTAATGGAACTCACCAGGATCCGGTAAAAATGAGTTTATATCATTATATTATAGAACTAAGGTCTAGGATCATTAATCTGCAAACCACATGAAATTTGGTTCAGTATATATTTGTATTATATACTTTTAAACTTTTTGATACGCTGTGCACAACAATTGTCTGAAACACTAATATGACGCTGAAGAAAAAGATTGTACATTCTATATTCTGATTTATAATTTTAATTCTATAAAAAAACTTATTTTTGTTCGGCTTTCCCTAGGGTATAAATTATTCCATGAAGTATACAGGGTGTCCGAAACTTTTGTTGCCAAACTTCAACATAAGGTTGAATTCGTCGAAATAAACACTTTTTATTCTTTGAAGGTATGGTCTTGTAGCGTTATAAAATTCATATTAATTTATTTCTCATAATTCATTATTCAAATTTTCATTTTATATTTATTTATTCTTTTTCTTCATTGTAAATTATGATTATCCGTACTTCTGTGTACACCATGTAAGGTTGTGGAACATTGTGGAATTTAAAAGTTTAGGTAAATTTTGTGTACCGTTTTCATTACTTTATTTTTAAACTAAATCATTTCTTTAAAAACTAACTTTTCTCAAATTTCTTTCTTATAAATTAAGTGTGATTGAAAGTATTAGATTCTTATTCATATTACTGTGTTCAATTACACTAGCTATTACTCATCTTAAATTTAATTATTTAATTTTTCTTAATCTTTGCTTTTGATAGTTATTTATTTTCTATTTTGTTCTAGATCATTTGGCATATAATCATTTGGCATATGATCATTTGGCATATAATCATTTGGCATATAATCATTTGGCATATAATCATTTGGCATATAATCGTTTGGCATATAATCATTTTGACATATAATCATTTGTCATATAATCATTTGGCATATAATCATTTGACATATAATCATTTGGCATATAATCATTTAGCATATAATCATTTGGCATATAATCATTTGGCATATAGTCATTTGGCATATAGTCATTTGGCATATAGTCATTTGGCATATAATCATTTGGCATATAATCATTTGGCATATAATCATTTGGCATATAATCATTTCGCATCTAATCATTTCGCACATAATATAACTGCCTTACCGTATTAAATATTGAACCTAAAATTTGAAAGATTTAAACTAAACTAGTGTTCTATAACCTCTCTGAGGTGAGTTTAAACTGTTTATAAAATTGTGCATTATTTGTTATAATATCTTTAAAACTATTAGGTACTTATGTTGTGTATAATTTAAATTACATGTGTCGGTTGGACCCAAAATAAAATTTTGAGAATTGAAACTTTGTTACTCTTGACCTTCCCTCAGTCTAAAATGCTTAGTTAAAGAGTTACAAGGTTAGGAAATTAGAGTCTGTACCATTTATTATTATAAGTTAACATTATTTTGTTAATGTTCCGATAAGAAACAAAACATTTTTAACAGTAATTATTAGGAGCACAAGAAACATAATCTTGAATTAGGTTACATGTTTACAGAATGTGTTCAAACTGCCACCCATTTGTGCGATGCAAGCGTTCAAACGCTTTTCCCGCAATGATTCGTGAAACTCCTCGTGTCTTTGCTCGCGTCCGCCAATTATTGGACAAACGTTCGAACGCCTGCATCGAGACAAATGGGAGGCAGTTTGAAAACATTTTGCTAACATGTAACCTAATTTGAGATAAGCTTCTTTGTGAAAGTGTTTATTTCGACGAATGCAACCTTAAGTTAAAGTTTAGCAACAAAAGTGTCGGACACCCTGTATAAAAGTTTCTATAATAAGTTTCTCCTGTTTTTTTATCTTGAAACGAATATTCAATGGATTGAATATAGCTACCTAGCTGACGTTCAAAACAACGGTGTACATTCTTTTTCTTTAGATTAAAAATTAGCAAGTCTGGTGTACAAGAGCTTGTACACTTGTTTTTATAACTTATAGTTATAAAATCATCAGACCTGTTTGTTATTTGAAGTTAATTATCTCTGCTCAAATGTTTGTGGTTTTAGAATGGTTGTTTGACAATAATATTTTTTGCTTTGAGAGAGTTCATAAGACTTTCAAACTCTATTACATGTAATGCATTTGGTGATGGTAATTAACCACCTAATGTTCTCTCTAGACCAGATGTTTTCTGTGGTTCAGAAATTACGAGCTCTGGAGATTTCATATGTCCTTAAAGATTTCAATTCTGTAGTTTCTTCTCTGTGACAGAGTAATTATTTTAGTAGGAAATAACTTGGATTTTTTTCTATTTGTCATTGTTGATAGAGTTGATTTGAGTCAGTAATAAAAAATGAATATAGTAATTAATTAAAACTTAATGGGTGTAATGTGCTTGTGTCCTTTTTTGTTTTACCTTGCATTAATCCTCTTTCCTGAGTACACTTCACAGCAAGGAAGAAAGATTCACCTGAAAAGCCGAATTCATTCGATCTGATTTATACGGACAGATGTTCTTTAGATGTCACCCAATAAACATTACAATTTAGAAGCTCTACCCCATCTACCTAAAGTCATCACTCATTATTGTGTATCAACATGCGTCAAATGTCTGCCTGCATAAGTGAACTAGTGCATCGCACCATCATGACTAAAAAAGGAAGTCCCTGGGCCCGGGGTGAGGAGGAGGAGGATGGTGGTGATCCCATGCTACTTGGAGGATAAAACTTTCATGGGGAGCTAAATGGTAAATTCTAAGGTTGTAACAAACACTAAATAATCGTAACACTAGCACCCCTTGTTGAAGGCAACCTGTAACTTCAACACTGTTTGCATATTTCCCCGTTAATTTTATCCATTTCAAGCTAAGTAATAGTTACATTTCGAGAAATAAATGAATAACTAAAAATGACATAGTTATATTCTAAAAGCTTTCTAAAAAGATGAGGCTATAATGAAAAAATAGTATTACATATTGTGGGTTAATTAAACTCTTTATATTCTGAAAACGTGTCTGTTAAAAATGTGTTACATTAATCGTTTGCAAATCTCTTAGCAAAAAGATTGTAAAGTTACGTTTTGCATTATTGCACATTTTCTATAAGGAATACAAGCATGGCGTATACAATACGAGTTGATTAGCCAATGTAAGAATCTCCCAATTATGGATAATAAATGTCAAGCAAAGAAGTATTTAAATAAAGTATTTATGTGTAGAGAGCTGTGAGATTTTCACAGAGAGTTTAGAATGGGTATAAAAAACTGATGTTATACCTAGGGTGTGGTACCAGAGTCTACCTTGAATGGTTAGATTTCTCTGTACTTCCACACTATATATATTTGAGATTTTTCTATCGAGAGTCAGTGGAGAATTAGAAACCCTACACTCACCTAGCTAGGAGGATCTCTCTAGTTCTGTGCCCCTAGGCACAGAATAGTTTCAGTATTCTAATAGTACGTTGTAGATTTTACTGTGTTGTAAAACATTTCGTCTGTATCACTGTACCAACTACTATTAAAGATAACAAAA
The DNA here is from genome assembly GCA_947561585.1 of Caprella mutica. Classification (NCBI taxonomy): domain Eukaryota; kingdom Metazoa; phylum Arthropoda; class Malacostraca; order Amphipoda; family Caprellidae; genus Caprella; species Caprella mutica. The sequence goes on along the minus strand of CANNZV010001749.1, from coordinate 50,415 downwards.
TTGTTGTTCTCCTATCACTTGAATCCTTCAGTCTTCTTATGTCCATATAAGTCCATAGTCTAATTGTCACGTTAAGAATTCCGTGAATCAAGCCTCTTAATCTTAATAGAGATTAATATTAAATAAACGAAGACAAGAAATATTTAAAGAAGTTAACAGCCTAGTCGTTAACATTGTCAGCCTAAACATTAACATTGGCATCTTTTTGAGTGGATGCGTGATAAAGAGAGATATATGGATTACAAATGGAATAAGAGAGACAGAAGTGATACAGTGAAAAACGAACTAAGTTAGTGAATTGTGGTGAAACTGCAAGAGTGTAATCGCAAGAGAACTCGTGAGGGTTTGTTACACTGGGCAGTAAAACGGATTGTAACTACAAGAAAACCCGTGAGGGTTGGTTACCATTAAATCTGTACCACAAGCACTAACGACGACGACGAGTCAAAAAGAAAGTTGATCATTGAGGAAACAGGAGTAGAGGAGCAGGTCACTGAAGAACTGAATAAAAGAAGAGTGAATTTGCCGGTGGTTCCTAACTAAACACAAAATGAGTCAATCAGACAGTGACCCGGAAATACTATATGATCAACCAGATAGTGACATCGAAATCCTCTATTTCGCATAAGCAAAAAGGAGGATTACTACCAGTCACTACCCAGATAAGATAAAGAAAATTAAACTTGAAAATCATCAATCTAACGTTCGCCATCCACTATTCACATTGTTGAACAAAACGGCAAGAGTGAAATTGCTGAGAATATCAAAACCCTTACTGGAAGAGCTACAGGAAAACAGTGGCTGGATAAAAATAAGCAAGTGTGAACAATTTATTGAAGCTGACGAACAACGACAGAAGAAACTTAATAAGTCTCCTGACTCCGAGAAAAGTGAAGTTTACAAATATGAAAACATCAATAATTGTGAAAAACACATTATGGCTGACGAAAAACGACGGAGGAGGATCCGTGATACCTCTCCTGACTGCGAGGAGGGTGACAGTAAGAAGAACCTTTCTAACAGAATCCGTGAAGGACGTATAGAGGCGCTACAAGCACTACGGCTTTCGTTAGAAGAAAGGGGGAAACAGAGAGAAGCCTGCAAGGATATTCGCGATACAGTACAAGAGCATAATGAAGTAGCACGACCAACCAGTTCACCAGACGAGCCAGAAGGTGATCAGCTGGGGTCAACGACCGCCGCATGCAGTCATGATGAAAATGCATTGGACAAACCTGAAGAACATCTAGACAACAACATCTCAATGAGACCTAAACCATTCCTATAAGAATTGCAGAGAAACCAGGTATACGGTATCGGGAATATTCCTCAATAAATGTTTTATTAACTTAGATGTTTGTTAAGTATATATTATTATATATATGAGTATCAATAGTGTTTAATATGAATGATAATAATTCATCATGGATGATAATTTAATATTAATACCGGTTATTGTGGTGTAAACCGAGGTAAAATAAGTTATTTTTCGCAAACTTAGAAAGAAGTTTTGCAGCAGATTACAACAGGTTTTTGAATGAAGGTCGCAGTAACTTTGTGGTAGAAAGTGAAAGTTTAGACTATATGGTTTTATTTTATTGATATATGCTATATGTTGGATATAATTCACTAAGGATAATGAATGATAAGGCATTGTAATGTACTTATATATTGTATTTTGAATTATTGTTAATTTTTTTAAAGTTGAAAAACATAAGACGTTGAAACGAGAGAATATTGATAAAAGATAGTATGAGTTAATGTGTCCTAAATGTCTAATGTTTTATTCGATATAAATGTAATTTTATACAGGAAATGTTGAATATTTCTGTAATTGTTTGGTCATATATAAAATAATTCTATTTTGATTTCATGCTTGACTTTGTAACTATTTTAGATTATAAATATTGGGTATTGATATTGAAGCTTGGTATGATACACGTATACTGTATTCTGTTCGGTTATTGAAAACATGATAACATGTTTTGAAAAAAAAAGGGGGGGGGGGCAGTGTTGAAGGCAACCTGTAACTTCAACACTGTTTGCATATTTCCCCGTTAATTTTATCCATTTCAAGCTAAGTAATAGTTACATTTCGAGAAATAAATGAATAACTAAAAATGACATAGTTATATTCTAAAAGCTTTCTAAAAAGATGAGGCTATAATGAAAAAATAGTATTACATATTGTGGGTTAATTAAACTCTTTATATTCTGAAAACGTGTCTGTTAAAAGTGTGTTACATTAATCGTTTGCAAATCTCTTAGCAAAAAGATTGTAAAGTTGCGTCTTGCATTATTGCACATTTTCTATAAGGAATACAAGCATGGCGTATACAATACGAGTTGATTAGCCAATGTAAGAATCTCCCAATTATGGATAATAAATGTCAAGCAAAGAAGTATTTAAATAAAGTATTTATGTGTAGAGAGCTGTGAGATTTTCACAGAGAGTTTAGAATGGGTATAAAAAACTGATGTTATACCTAGGGTGTGGTACCAGAGTCTACCTTGAATGGTTAGATTTCTCTGTACTTCCACACTATATATATTTGAGATTTTTCTATCGAGAGTCAGTGGAGAATTAGAAACCCTACACTCACCTAGCTAGGAGGATCTCTCTAGTTCTGTGCCCCTAGGCACAGAATAGTTTCAGTATTCTGATAGTACGTTGTAGATTTTACTGTGTTGTAAAACATTTCGTCTGTATCACTGTACCAACTACTATTAAAGATAACAGAATTGTTGTTCTCCTATCACTTGAATCCTTCAGTCTTCTGATGTCCATATAAGTCCATAGTCTAATTGTCACGTTAAGAATTCCCTGAATCAAGCCTCTTAATCTTAATAGAGATTAATATTAAATAAACGAAGACAAGAAATATTTAAAGAAGTTAACAGCCTAGTCGTTAACATTGTCAGCCTAAACGTTAACACCCCTAAAGTTAAAATTTAAATAAGAAAGAATTCAGTAAAAGATCTCATTCAACTAATTTATTTGAAACTAGAATATTTAATTGAAATTAAAACCGATTCAAATTACCCTTTGTTAGCTATTACAGTATATGTGCTGTAAGGACTTTCGGATAGAGGCAGTAAAATGGCAGTTGCTACTATGTCCTCCATTCTCTTCTTTGCCCATTGGTAATTTATTGCGACAATATTTACATAATACCAATATTAAAACCTGTGTTAGAATTTAAACTATATTAAGTTTTATAATCTATTTAAAATTAAATATATTTAAAATCAAATATATTATATTAAATTTGCCTTATATTCTGTATTAAATTCATCATATATTCTATATTGAATTTATCCTATATTCTATATTAAATTTATATGAATCTGTGCATTTCTGAATAAATCTCGCATTCTGATAGGAGGAAGGTAAATTTAGGGACAGTTACTCAAATTGGTATCATGAATACCAATTTAAATAAAAGTTAAATAATGATAATTATGAAGAGTTATCAAGTGGTGAGTCACAGGCCAAAATAATATAGCATCTTGCGGGATGCTAAAATCCTTATTTTTGGGTCACGTGACTGACAATCTAGCGTCAGTTTAATGGAGAAATGATATAACTGAAACAAAATATGGTGTTACAACGTCTTTCTTAGCGTCCTGCAATGGCTGCAACACTTCCTCTCTCTAGAGTAGTTTATCGTAACTCTATGAGAGTTCTTTACGTGTTCGAAAATATGGAACCGTGCGATAACACGGAATTCACCCTAAAATGGGACATGTTGAATTTCTGAACCAATTGCTTCTAATAACCTCATCTGGATTATATTTTAGATGTTTTTTTTAGTGACCGTGAATTAATCACAAAAAATTGTGTGTAATTAAAGCGAGGTCTGCCTGTACACACACTTCCTAGATTTTGACACAATATTCATGTACTCATTGCTGACAACAACACTCTTACTTTTAACGGTGGGCCGCATACTCACATGATCAGCTCCGGTGTCAACATAACAAGGGATATAGACTGTGCTGTTGATTGTAGTGAATAGCTCTGGGATGTTCAATCCATCAACTGTTGAAAAATAGTGTAATTATTACTAACATATATTCCCTTTATGAATCTGTTATAAATATTTACGCGTTCAGGATTCAAATTTTTACTATAATTATAAATAATTCAGTATTATTACTAGGGTTGTGACATTATGCATTTGCATATATGCAGTATATGCACTGGGAAATATACTGCATATGCAACAGGTTTTATGCTTTTTGAGAAAACGCATATGCATTTTAGGAAACGCATATGTTCTGCAGTTAAAACTTATGCACTTAAAGATAATGCATATAAAAAAAGGCATGTGCATTTGAAACTGAAAGGAAGGCAATACATGCACTTCCAGCTGTTTATATCTGGTGGGAGGTTGAACAAACACCCTAATTTATTTGTTATACATACAAATTTTTGTTCGAAAATTAAAGAATATTGCTAACTATATGGCGCCATCAAGCTAAAAGTAACACTCACAGTAATGTAAATAAAGAATAGGATAATAATAGTTACAGATTATAGACACAGGTGGTCAGTATGGCAGTAGGACTTTTCCCCGCCGGACTATTCCCCGTCAGGATTTTCCCCGCCGAATAAAATATCAGTAATTTAGGTTATTAAAGTATGATTTTGATAAAACACAAAATTAATAAATTTATTTATTAATAGAAAACACACTTTATTAACAGAATTTGATTCCCGTAATTATGTGCCCATATTGTTCGTTCGATTTTAAGACTGTGCCTTCCTATTCTCGTATATAATTAGGAGATGCTACAAAGTACGAACATTATTGCAATACTAAGGGTTACCAAGTTTCGCAAGGTACTCTAAGCAGCTTCGATTTGTTCTGTTATTTAAACTCTGTAGTTTTCTATATCGTGATTTTTTTTTTTTCAGCTATACATAAAATGGCGATCTATTAACTATTCGTTCAAATTTACGCTTTTACAGATCATTAATAAACTTTATTATTATTTTTTTAAATTAATTTATTAATTAACCTCATAATTAATAAACCTACTATAATTTTTTATTACACTAAATATTGACCTCTTTTTTAGTGTCTGTTATCTAATATGTATATTTAATATTTATCTAATATGTATATTTAATATTTATCTAATATGTATATTTAATATTTATCTAATATGTATATTTAATATTTATCTAATATGTATATTTAATATTTATCTAATATGTATATTTAATATTTATCTAATATGTATATTTAATATTTGTACCTTAAAAATCTTACAATGGTTTAGCCATTATTATGAAAATACCTAAGTAAATTAGAGTGTAGAAATCCTTAAATCAAGAACATTCGCGTAGTCAAGTTTCAGAATGATTTATATATATTGTCGTACATTTTCCCTAAAATTCTACAACGAAAACTAATAATCGAGGAGTAACAAATTCAAAACTGGTTCGGTTCAAAAAGTTGGTGGTGACCAATTTTCAGTCGACTAGGAACCTATTCCCATGTGACAATAATATTAAAGAAGAAAAAAAAAAGAAAAAAAAGGTCTGTTATTTGAGACGGCAGACTTCGTTATATAATTTCGTGGCAACGGATTTATTTGTCAAAAGTATTTATTTTCGAAAATTAAATATAGAATCGCAACATTAAATTATCTTCCAGAGTCTAATTTTAAACAAATCCAGGGGGGGGGGAAGTCCTGGCGGGGGAAAGTCCGCGGGCAAGTAATAGTCCGGCTGGGAATAGTCCGTTTCCCTTGATTCTTAGTTTCTGTTCTTAAATAACTGGTATACATGAAAATTCACTTCACTAATAATAGTATCCTATAGAGTATAGTCCAACAATATAATGTGTCGTTCTCTGAAACACTCAAGTGTTTTGAAATACTTGGTATTTTAAATTTGGAACATTACTATTAAATGCATAATAATTCATAATATATGCAAATTCATATTAATAATAAATTTAGTAGTGGTTTAACGTCTGCTTCTGAACCAAAGGCCATATCGCTGACATCAAAAGAAAATTAAATACAAGGGACTAGAAGAAGCAGTCAGAAAGAAAAGTGGTTCTATATGGAACAAAGTCACTTACCGCTGTCGGAGACAATGCTCATGGATGCAGAAAAGCTACTCAGTGAATGCAGTGACGAAAAGGGACACAAAACAACGGTGGCTGCTCTTACAGATGGAAGAGGAAAATGAAGAAGTGATAGAAAATGAACCCTACGAGCCTACCAAACCCAAAAATCAAAGACCTCGTAGTTGAATAGCATAACCATCCTCTAAAACTGCAAGTAGAGTTAAAAATGATAAATATATTAAAAATGAAAGAAAAAAAATCCATAATCCAAATTACAACAGTTCGGGGCCCAATGTACGCCACCCACTTCTCTTCCATTCGTAACAGACAGCTTCAGGATAGAAATATTTATAAAAGTATATGCATGCTTATAAATGCATATGCAAAAAGGCAAATGCATATGCATATTGCTAAATGCATATATGCAAATTAATAAATGCATATATGCAAATTAATAAATGCACATGCATATTGTTAAATGCATATGCATATTTATAATTGCATATGCATGTTGATAAATGCATATGTGAATCAAACAAGCATATGCGTTTTAGAAAAGCATATGCAAAATATTCAATGTCACAACCCTAATTATTACAAAGTTTTCCAGATGCTAAAATAAAATAAAGAAAATATACACAAATTCACTCACCTCGGGTTTGAATGAAGAAGAAACTTAAAGCCAGAACTAGGAATGAGAACGCCATTTTTTATCTCAACAAGAAAATATTATATTCTCTGATGTAGGGATTTTATCAGTATTGGCAGTATTACACCAACTAGCAAAGTGACAGACTGGTACTCAGAACAGTCTCTTATATAGTAGATAACTTGCCTAATTAATGGACAGAGAATTCTAATGGAGGTCATATCAATTAAATTAATTTATTGAGTTCTAAGAAATGCAAAAGAATCTACTCATGCTAATCCACTCAGCAACAGATCTAATTGCAATATAGTGCCAGATGAGATTCACATTACGTTACATTAAGTTTAACAATGGACTCTTTGATAACTACTCAATGGAATCTTTGTTTTAAATGGTACTCTGCAGCAAGAAGGTTAATAAAATATCAATGTTGAAGTTGGTGTTATGTTGCAATATTCGCTAGTTTGCTTATTTGACGGACACTGCAGTAAGAGTGATAGGAGGGAACAATTTATCCTAATGTATTTAGTTTCAGACGAGAATTAAATAGAAAATTTTCTATTCGTAATCTCGAAACCTGAAATTACCTCCAACGTTGAAATATAAATAGCAGTTCTTATAATATAGAAAAATCGCATGAATCTTTAATTCGGAATAATAATTCATGAATGATAATTCGGAATGTCCTTTTTCCACATACCAACTTTATTGGCCGAAAATTTCTTTTATAGAAATTACATGAAGGCTTCTTGAATTGTAGATTGTTTATATTTTTCTTCAATATCCTTATTCTCAGAAAAATAATTTTAGAGAAAATAGATTGAATTATAAAGAAATTGAATACAATTTCTAGTTATCTTTTTAAAAATAGATTACCTATAAAGTGGATGCAAAAAATACAAACAAAAATTGGCGGCACTGGAAATTATTTAAGAATGAAGTAGGTAATCATTAAGCTATGAGAAGAAAATTAATTATATAAATTTGATTATAAAATTAAATTTATTATTTAAGGTAAGTTACGAATTATCGGTCGGTTTCACATCTTCGGTCATATAAGAAAAACAGTACATAATAATTTATTTTTTCTTTTAATTAATATTCATGATATATAGTGGCCAATTAATATACTTATAAAATATAATAATTATTTTTATAATATCGTTTTTGTTACATGATCGAAGATGTGAAACCGACCGATAATTCGTAACTTACCCTATGTTAATAAATCGTTTGTGTTGAAAGATTTTCAATGAATAGTTTTTATATTTTTAAATAGGGTAACTTACGAGTTATTGGACAGTTCCACGTTTCCAATCATTTAACAAAAAGAATTTAGTGATTAAAATAAAATTTAAATAATGACTGTTGAATAGTTTCTTACTTGTACGAAAATGTGTCACTGTCCAATAACTCTGAACTTACCCTAGTTAGAAATAAATACCTAGATTAAAAGTAAATATTGTACACCTAGAAGGGTGTATGTTAACTAGGTAGGTACCTAGAAGACTGTATATTAACTAGGTAAGTACCTAGAAGAGTATATGTTAACTAGGTAGGTACCCGGAAGACTGTATATTAACTAGGTAGGTACCTAGAAGAGTGTATGTTAACTAGGTAGGTACCCGGAAGACTGTATGTTAACTAGGTAGGTACCTAGAAGACTGTATATTAACTAGGTAAGTACCTAGAAGAGTATATGTTAACTAGGTAGGTACCCGGAAGACTGTATATTAACTAGGTAGGTACCTAGAAGAGTGTATGTTAACTAGGTAGATACCCGGAAGACTGTATATTAACTAGGTAGGTACCTAGAAGAGTGTATGTTAACTAGGTAGGTACCCGGAAGACTGTATGTTAACTAGGTAGGTACCTAGAAGAGTGTATGTTAACTAGGTAGGTACCTAGAAGACTGTATGTTAACTAGGTAGGTACCTAGAAGAATGCAGTCTAACTCGGTAGATACCTAGAAGGCTGTGTGTTAACTAGGTAGGTACCTAGAGGAGTGTATGTTAACTAGGTAGGTACCTAGAAGACTGTATGTTAACTAGGTAGGTACCTAGAAGAGTGCATGGTAACTAGGTAGATACCTAGAATGCTGTGTGTTAACTAGGTAGGTAACTAGAAGAGTGTATGTTAACTAGGTAGGTACCTAGAAGACAGTATGTTAACTAGGTAGGTAACTAGAAGAGTGCATTCTAACTCGGTAGATACCTAGAAGGCTTTGTGTTAACTAGGTAGGTACCTAGAAGACTGTATGTTAACTAGGTAGGTACCTAGAAGAGTACATGCTAACGAGGTAGAAACCTAGTATGCTGTGTGTTAACTAAGTAGGTACCTAGAAGAGTGTATGTAAACTAGGTAGGTACCTAGAAGACTGTATTTTAACTAGGTAACTACCTAGAAGAGTGCATTCTAACTCAGTAGATACCTAGAAGGCTTTGTGTTAACTAGGTAGGTACCTAGAAGAGTGTATGTTAACTAGGTAGGTACCTAGAAGAGTGCATGCTAACTAGGTAGATACCTAGAAGGCTGTATTTTAACTAGGTTGGTACCTAGAAGAGTGTATGTTAACTAGGTAGGTACCTAGAAGAGTACATACTAACTAGGTAGATACCTAGAAGGCTGTGTGTTAACTAGGTAGGTACCCAGAAGAGTGTATGTTAACTAAATAGGTACCTAGAAAAGTGCATGCTAACTAGGTAGGTACCTAGAAGACTGTATGCTAACTAGGTAGGTACCTAGAGGACTGTATGTTAACTAAGTAGATACTTAGAAGACTGTATGTTAGCTAGATAGATACCTAGAAGGCTGTGTGTTATCTAGGTAGGTACCTAGAAGAGTGAATGTAACTAGGTAGGTATCTAGAAGACTGTATGCTAGGTAGGTACTTAGAAGACTGTATGTTAACTAGGTAGTTACCTAGAAGACTGTATGTTAACTAGGTAGGTACCTAGAAGACTGTATGCTAACTAGGTTGGTACCTAGCAGACTATACGTTAACTAGGTAGGTACCTAGAAGACTGTATGTTAACTAGGTAGGTACCTAGAAGAGTGCATTCTAACTCGGTAGATACCTAGAAGGCTTTTTGTTAACTAGGTTGGTACCTAGAAGATTGCATGCTAACTAGGTAGATACCTAGAATGCTGTGTGTTAACTAGGTAGGTACCTAGAAGAGTGTATGTTAACTAGGTAGGTACCTAAAAGAGTGCATTCTAACTTGGTAGATACCTAGAAGGCTTTGTGTTAATTAGGTAGGTAGGTACCTAGAAGAATGTTTGTCAACTAGGTAGGTACCTAGAAGAGTGCATGCTAACTAGGTAGGTACCTAGAAGACTGTATGTTAACGAGGTAGGTACCTAGAAGAGTGCATGCGAACTAGGTAGGTACCCAGAAGACTGTATGCTAACTAGGTAGGTACCTAGAAGACTGTATGTTAACTAGGTAGTTACCTAGAAGAGTGTATGCTAACTAGGTAGGTACCTAGCAGACTGTATGGTAACTAGATTGGTACCTAGCAGAGTGTATGCTAACTAGGTAGGTACTTAGCAGAGTGTATGCTTACTAGGTTGGTACCTAGCAGAGTGTATACTAACTAGGTTGGTACCTAGAAGAGTGTATGCTAACTAGGTTGGTACCTAGCAGAGTGTATACTAACTAGGTTGGTACCTAGCAGAGTGTATACTAACTAGGTTGGTACCTAGCAGACTAGGTCACTAGCCAAACAGGGGAGCTTTTCACTGCATCAGAAGTCTCTCTCTCAGTCACATGCAAGATATTATTCCTAACACTCTCCACATCACTACTTATGACTACTTCCGCGTTAGTACCTAGTGAACCTAGTGAACCTTTGTACAAATTAGCATGTACAATTTTCTCATTTTGTCGATGGCAAAGACAGTCAGAAAATGATGTTCTTTTCTTTGCTTATATTTGACACACATGGAAGTACATTTGCTGTTGTTTGCAATAAGTGAGAAGTTATCGTGAAGATACACATAATATTACCATTTCATATCAATAACAGAAAACAAATAGAAGGTTCTAGAAATGCACTCGTAATGTTTTCATGTTTGTCACACGAGTCAGAGTTTGTTCCTGTTTTACTGCTATAAAGAAGTACACTCACAAGTAACAAATTATCATAACAATCACATACTGCAACGAACAACAGTCACATTTAATTGGTATGTTTCATTGACAAATATTGTTAGTATATCTGTTTGATTAATTAACATATTAATTTGTTCATTTAATTTCTATTAGAGTTGTTATGGATAGCTTTCTGTGTCCTTTTTTTATTGATCTAAAGATGCAGGCATAATCCGCTCTTATTACGACTCTCAAGTATCAAAATATAATAAGTGTGGAACATGTATCGCATCTATTTCTTCTGCTATAGAAAACATTTTAGGAGTAACTTTGATATTTGTTGGTGGTTTTCAGTTAAGCTGTTTACACCGTAACTTTTGCAGGTGTTATAGAATGTAAATAATTTAGTGGTAGTTAACGTATAATATTTACCTTAAAATTATTATTAATGCAAATAATTTAGTGGTAGGTAACGTATAATATTTACCTTATAAACATTACCTACATGCTTATTAATAAAACTACAGCTGGCTGTCTATTTTATCAACAAAAATGCAATTCAAACCTCATGTAAAAGAATATTTAACCGATAAACTAATCCTTCAAACTACAGTCGCTAAGCAATTTTACCTACATGCATTTTATTTTAGTCACTTGGATAATGTTTACTTTAGCTACACTCGATTACAAAATACTGTAGTAATCAAATTCATAAGAATTAATATATAATACAGCATGAAGATTAACTAATAAATATAGAGTGATAATACTTCTGTTAAGTTAGTTAAAATAGATACAATATAAATAATTATATTGAATATTTAGCAAATCTTTTCAAATTTATCAAATCATTGTAATTAAACTCAAAATTAATTTATTACATTTAATATAAAATTAACAATTTCAGAAACACACATTATTTGGTAAACATTAGTAAGAAGAAAATTATTATAGTTTCTCAGAAGCTAGAAAAATTGAAGAATTTACCAATTTATGTATTATTAAACATGAATAAAATATTCAAGAAATATAACATTTCTATTAACTCATTAAATAGAATACTAAATTTGAGATCACACCATCAAAGGAGAAACTGCAACTAGAATATAACTCGAGGATAAAAGAAGAATTTATATATAGTTATGTTTAAAAGGCACAAATAAAGCTTCCTTGTAGCTCTAAGATTTAAGTACCCAAACAAATAAAAAGTTATTTAGTAGTTCATGAACTGAATTGTTCACAGCTAGCTATTTCTCAAAGCGACCCACCAAATCAGTGACGCATGGAGCTTTCATAACATAACATTGAAAGAATATCATACAATGATGTTCACAGTAGAGTAAAAAAAATGTTTCAGCACTCCTTGCAATATTTCAAATTCAAAACTTGGAATAGTTTAAAATGCTACATCAATCGCCTTCCAAAAGTGTTGGCACCCAAAACATAATGTCATCAGAGGAAACTTAATATTGATCAACTTCAGAAGACTTTGAAGATGGGTGGCTGGAATGAGACTAAGAAGGAAGATAACTTCTCTAGCCAAGCTATCCTCTTCAATAGTTAGCCATATGACTGAAAAAAAAATTACAAAGCATCAATTAATGAAGATCTTCCCATTCATAGTAAGCTAGAAGTCAAATAAATAGGTAAAACTTATAGAAACTTACCTCTAAAAGTTAACACTAACATCAGCAGTTGTGGGCCTCAATCTCTTGTTCTGATGATGTTAGCAAAAGTAGGCAAGCCAACCCAAAAGTCTTCATTAGAATGTCTCTGGTGTCTGCAAAAAATATGGAATTAGGAAATTGTTGAGAACAGTTGGTACAATTTAGAGATTAAGGCAAATTACTGACTAGCTATGTAGCAATGATTAGCAAAAAAAACTAAAATTCACAATGAATATAATGATAATTGACTAAATTGTTAAAATAATCATCCGCAAGAGATATAACAGTCTTAGATTAGGTAACAGCAAGAACATATTTCCTTTATCCAATGGACTTCTCTGAATTGAAAGCAGAGAATTAATATAATTGAATGAGAAAAATAATCAATTAGCTATCACGCAGCTATTGATGACAACATAGAATTAAATGTAAAGAAGTAAATTTCTATCACTTTGTAGCTACTGTATCCAAAAATTCATGTCATATTACTCTGAAAAAGAGCCATATGAAAATCATGGTATCTATAAGAAGTTAAAATTCTATAGTCCCAATTAATTAAATTGTTACCAAGAGACAGAAAGTAACTATTTCAAATCAAATCTGCTAAATATTATTATTTTTAAATATTTTCTGTGCAAAAAATACTTATTTTCTTCAATTTAAATTTATTTTGTTGAAAACAAAATGCAAAATAGAGAATTCTAGAACAATTTACCAGTTTCAGTAGTCTGGTGTTTAAATTAAAATATTTGATAGTAAAGAATACACTATTTAAAAATCTATATGACATACAGGTTACAGTTGAATGTAATAAATGCACTGGATTTTTAAAATCCCATTAACTGATCATCATATATCAAAGTCCATAGAAACTGATCTCAAAAATATCTATTTTGATTATTGTTCTCAACTTCTCATTGAAATAAAAGTAAAAGAAACCTAAAGATAATTTTCACAGACAAGGATCAAAAATATTCCATATTCTGCAGACTGCAAACAGAACAATTAAGTCATCAGAGATAATTATAAATTTAGAAGATAATTATTAGTCTGTAAGTGGTGCACAGAACTAGGTACTCTAACTTTAAAAAAAAAAATTCTTGAAAAAGACAGCAAACAAATTAATTCAATTGGTTACTCTTCCATGCACTAGGTAACTGACTAACATTATTGATTTATCAATTTTCCCTCACAATATTAAAGGCAAAATAGTGATATATAAAGAATATTAATTTATGAGAAAAGAAAAAACAACCAAGTTTACCATCAAATTCAATCTTGGAGAACTGGTGAAAAAATTGGTGAGTTCATGGACCACATAATTTTACTTGGACATCAGTCTGTATTTTAACATTATCTGTGCAAACAGCTATTGATTTCTTCCCTTATATACATGTATTTTTCTTAGAAGAGAAGGAGAACATAGAGGATTTCTTGGGAAGCACTTTACCAGTTTCTGCAATATGGCCAGGGCAGAGAGTCAGAAATTAAGAATGACACCAGACACTGTGGCAGACAGTCTGACAGAGACTTCAAAAAGTTTACACCAATATATTATATTGTAATTAGGATTATATTACATACAAGCACCCTAGAAGTAGAGGCTTGAGCAAACTAAAGATTATAGTCAGCTGCCTAAAGGCTATGCTGCAAGGTATTGGAGATTCTGCCTTGGACCTTTTCCTATCATAAATAGGTAGGCTGATTTTCTATTTTTCAGAATGAATTGATCACAGAAAACTATTCTAGCTTATTTTATGTTCTGATATATATAGCTATTACTATAAATTTAAGCACTGGACATAGCTGAAATTAAATTAAGGTTACTACCAAATAACACACCTACCTTCTATGATATTTTACTGAAACTAACGCGCCACTCCAGTTTCCCGCCTGATTTACATTAAATTTACATACATGTGATTAATAATTTCATAGTAATACTCTAACTACATAGACGACGGTTATATATACTGACAAAGGAAAATAATTTACCCACATGCAAGTTTAATTTTGATTTGTATTGTAGGTAAGGTGAACTGACATAGATGATGCGTATTTCTAACCGCAGAAATATAAAATTTTACCTACATTTTGTGTGTTTATACTGACTAGAGAATTGAACCACATGCTGTAGTTCATCTACACCTAGCACATTACTGGAATTAACTACTTTAGCGTATAACTAACCCACAATGAGTTAAACTACAGTGTGTTGTTTGATGTCCTAAAATTATTTCTCTCAGTGTAATGCTAATAATTTAGTGGTAGGTAACGTAACGTATAATATTTACCTTATAATTATTATTGATGCTAATAATTTAGTGGTAGGTAACGTATAATATTTACCTTATAATTATTATTAATGCAAATAATTTAGTGGTAGGTAACGTATAATATTTACCTTATAATTATTATTAATGCTAATAATTTAGTGGTAGGTAACGTATAATATTTACCTTTTAATTATTATTAATGCTAAAAATTTAGTGGTAGGTAACGAATAATATTTACCTTATAATTATTATTAATGCTAATAATTTAGTGGTAGGTAACGTATAATATTTACCTTATAATTATTATTAATCTATCCCATCTGTTTAAGTTAGAGTGTAAAAAGCTCAACTCAAAACCACCAACAAAAAAACAGAGAATTTTCTGTAGAGTAAAATTTTTTCTTTGGAACTAAAACTATAATACTATATTGAGCTGCGTAGAAAACTGGTGGCCATTTTGTTGTAGACAACACAAAGTATATTCACTGTACAGGGTACTTCATTACTCAGGACACTACTAATCAGGTTGATTCACTATACAGGACTCTATTATACAGTCTTTGTACCGTAACAGAAGAAATAAGTGAGAGTCATTCGATTGTTATAAGTGTGAATCGTAATAAGATCGGGACATGTCTTAAAATGATATATCATAATTATATTAATATTTCTCTTCAGTAAAGTTATTATTAATAATACTATGAAGTTATTTTTTGTAAATTCTGTCCCATTATTCAAGACTCCATCTCTTCCCCTCTAAACACTATTCTAATTATTTTAAATTATGTTATTCGTGTGCAATATATTATTGTTGTTGACGGAAACTTTGCCTACCCGAATAATTTAGAATATTTTATTGCTGTTGCATGACCACCATTAAACATGTACTTCTGGTATATAAATAAAGGCACGAATAGTAAGGTACAATTAGCTTCCTACCTGCAGTTATCGTGAATACCATTTATAATAACTGTTAAATTGCAACGATTATATAGTTTGTTTCTTAAATTATCGAAAATGTTGAATTATTGTTAATAACTTTAACCTCAATTTGTGAATTCTACAAGATCGTCAGTACATATGTATAACAGTCGAATTAAAAGATGCTTTGTAATTATTATAAGTAAATTATAATTAATTTTATTTTCAATTTCGTGGCTAATTACCATTAGTTAATTAAATAAAACTTGTTTTAGTAAAATATGTCATAGTTACATTGAAACAATTTATATTTTTGTAAATTGCATCTCACTTTTTAAACTTTTAATTACGATTTACTAATTTAAAACTACAAATGTATAATCAATGGGTAAAATAACACACTGGCATTATTCCACCTGCTAAAATAACACACTGGCATTATTCCACCTGCTAAAATAACACACTGGCATTATTCCACCTGCTAAAATAACACACTGGCATTACTCCACCTGCTAAAATAACACACTGGCATTATTCCACCAGCTAAAATAACACACTGACATTACTCCACCTGCTAAAATAACACACTGGCATTATTCCACCTTCTAAAATAACACACTGGCATTATTCCACCTGCTAAAATAACACACTGGCATTATTCCACCTGCTAAAATAACACACTGGCATTATTTCACCTGCTAAAATAACACACTGGCATTACTCCACCTGCTAAAATAACACACTGGCATTACTCCACCAGGTAAAGTTCCTAGACCGTAATAAAGTCAATAGGTTTCACTCATGGTGGTTTGTTTCTCAAAGTATTTTTCTCGCACACCCATTGCTGTTCTCAGGCAACCCTGAGCTTTGTATTGCATTGAAATACATTGAAAAGATGCTATTATAATATACCTATTTGGTTACAATGATGTTAGAAAAGTTAAAATACACTTCGTGTATATTCTGCATGATAATAACAGCAATTATCGAGCTTTTAAAGTTAAAAGTAACACCTGCAACAGCAATCTCAGGCACTTCCTACTCACAGTCCAGCCCCAAAGAGGTGCCTGGATTTAAACCAAACTAAAGAAAACATGGTATATTTGCTTTGTATTATTTATTTGTTTTTATCCTTTGCTATCCTAACATCATTTTCAATTTATCAGATATCATCAATATTATATTTATATCATTTAATTTAAATAATCTTATTAAATCATTAAAATTTTGAATATAATAATATATTATGTAGCTATATAAAATATAATTAGTTAATCTTAGTAGTATAATTTTTTGATGCAAGACATTAAAATGTTAAACCAAAGGATAATAGAAATAAGGACAGGGTTTTCTCCTCACCATAATGTGATATTATCATTTTATAAAGATATTTTACACAGTGATTTAGTAAATATTAAAATATAGTCTAGAGTCACTCTGTGATTTTCATTAGCTAATATGTTATATTTTAATTTGAACATCTACATTTGAAATGTAAATCAAAGGAAATATAAGAATTTAGGAAAATTACTAATTTTTTTAAACTATTAGTTAATTTTCTAGCAACTCGACTGTATGTCAAGATGTTCAGTTCTACACCAGATAATTACCACTATTGTTAATGGAAGAATCTACCTTATTATGTCAGTCTCCCACTCAAATATTTTCTTTAGTTTTCTATGATTTTCTGGAGAAGAAAATTATTAGCATATTTTAAGGATGACTTAACAAAAAAGTAAAAAGGCTTCATTGTTTCAATTACAGTGAAACCCCTGAGTTATGAAGTAATGGTTACTTCATAACTCAGAGCCACTTCATTACTCAGAGCCACTTCATAACTCAGAGCCACTTCATAACTCAGAGCCACTTCATAACTCAAAGCCACTTCATAACTCAGAGCCACTTCATAACTCGTGTGCAGTGAGAGTTTTCTGTGATTAAAATCATAGAGAATTTTTGTCATTGAGGGATAACTCTGACAAATATTATTCTTATATGGATGTGCCGTGAGCACTAAATTTTATACAAAATTGAGGTAATTAAACAAATATTAAGTAAATGTTGTGGGAAATAAATATAGCTACTTATTATTGTACAAAAAATTAATATATATAATGGCTAATTTCGCCTAAATTTGAATCATAAACGTAAAATACATATCATTTGAACCTCAAACAATACGGAAACTCAGTTTATACTCAATATATCCGATTTATTGATAACCTAAACTTTATAGTAAATCTTTGCCTTCCTGATTTACATTTAGATATATAATACTCCATTATAGGATAATACACAATTGCCTATAGGTGGTATCCTATATTTGGATATCATCCTTACGTACTTTAATAATTATTGGGTATTATCCTATAATTGGGTATTATCCTATAATTGGGTATTATCCTATAATTGTGTACTATCCTATAATTGTGTATTATCCTATAATTGGGTATTATCCTATAATTGGGTATTATCCTATAATTGTGTATTATCCTATAATTGGGTATTATCCTATAATTGGGTATTATCCTATAATTGTGTATTATCCTATAATTGGGTATTATCCTATAATTGGGTATTACCCTATAATTGGGTAGTATCCTATAATTGGGTATTATCCTATAATTGTGTATTATCCTATAATTGGGTATTACTCTATAATTGGGTATTATCCTATAATTGGGTATTACCCTATAATTAAGTAGTATCCTATAATTGGGTATTATCCTATAATTGTGTATTATCCTATAATTGTGTATTATCCTATAATTGGGTATTACCCTATAATTGGGTATTATCCTATAATTGGGTATTATCCTATAATTGGGTATTACCCTATAATTGGGTATTATCCTATAATTGGGTATTATCCTATAATTGGGTATTATCCTATAATTGGGTATCATCCTATAATTGGGTATTATCCTATAATTGTGTATTATTCTATAATAGAGTATTATCCTATAATTGGGTATTATCCTATAATTGGGTATTATCCTATAATTGGGTATTATCCTATAATTGGGTATTATCCTATAATTGGGTATTATCCTATAATTGTGTATTATCCTATAATTGTGTATTATCCTGTAATTGGGTATTACCCTATAATTGTGTATTATTCTATAATAGAGTATTGTTCTATAATAGAGTATTATTCTACAATTGGGTATTATCATATAATTGGGTATTATCCTATAATTGGGTATTATCCTATAATTGGGTAGTATCCTATAATTGGGTATTATCCTATAATTGGGTATTATCCTATAATTGTGTATTATTCTATAATACAGTATTATTCTATAATACAGTATTATTCTATAATACAGTATTATTCTATAATTGGGTATTATCCTATAATTGGGTATTATCCTATAATTGGGTATCATCCTATAATTGGGTATTATCCTATAATTGGGTAGTATCCTATAATTGGGTATTATCCTATAATTGGGTATTATCTTATAATTGGGTATTGTCCTATAATTGGGTATCATCCTATAATTTGGTATTATTCTATAATTGGGTATTATCCTATAAGTGGGTTTATCCTATAATATTGAGTATTATCCTATAATAGAGTATTGTCTTATAATAGAGTATTATTCTATAATAGAGTATTATGTTGAAATTTTAGTTAAATGTATTACACACTCGTTATATGTTTAATATTAATTTCCTGTTAGACTAGCTCAGCTATATTAAATTACCTATTGTTTCAATAACCATGCATTACTTTTAATGAGAAACGGACGTAAGGTCTAAAGTCGATCACACTTCCGTCGAGGGTTAAATACCCCTGCTTGTAGTTTCTGAAGGAAGTCGGTTCTTTACATTACTCTGTGAGGGATGTGTTCCACTCATCTCTCAATAGACTTCTAATTGTATAACATATTTACTCTTTAAATAAACTCTATGTCTTAACGTTGTTACCCCACTGTTATTTAACCTAATTCTAACAGGTTATGGGCCCAGTGAACGATAAGAGTTTATAAATCAAATTATGTTTAAACAAGTTAGAAGTTTATAACAGTAATAAAAACGAAGTGCAGTGAAAAAGTGTTAACCTATATGAAACATATCACTCAAACGCTTGCGTAAGCATATCGTGTTAACGCGCTAATGAGGTCAATTATAATGATTGCTCTAGCGAAAAATGCACTTGTGTTATAATATAATTATTTAGTATTTGTGCGGAAGAGGTGTCAAGAGAGGTCACAAATTACCTTTAAATCTGTGACCTTATCCTTTGGTAAACAGTCTTTCAACAAAAGGTTCTTGCGAACTAAGACTTGTGTTGCTGTTCCAATTAAATATTAATAATTATATTCAGTGAAGTTATTCTTATGAATTAGAATAATTTCAAAACATCAAATTCAGTTAAACAGTAAATCAATTTAACTGCTGTGGTTGTTTATGTTTGTTAAAGTATTGAATGATAATAAATACTTTCAACAAAAGGTTCTTGCGAACTAAGACTTGTGTTGCTGTTCCAATTGAATATTAATAATTATATTCAGTTATTCTTATGAATTAGAATAATGTTAAAACATCAATTCAGTTAAACAGTAAATCAATTTAACTGCATTGGTTGTTTATGTTTGATAAGTATTGAATGATAATAAATACTTTGAAAACATGTCTTCAAATAAGTTACAGGGGATTGTTCCCCTAGACGGAAATAATTACCCTACATGGAGGATACAAATGAAGATGTATCTCTTACGAGAGAAACTGATGGATTTTGCTGATGGATCTAAACCAGTTCCAATTGATTCAGCTTCAACTGAGGCGAAGAATGCCTATGCTAATAATTATAATAAGGCTCTGGCAGATATAGTACTATCTATTTCACCGGATCAATTGTACTTAGTTGGACAACCGACGGATCCACACGCTGTCTGGACTACCCTTCAAGAAACGTTTCAGAAAAACACGTGGGCTAACAAATTTCGTCTGAAGAAAAAGCTCTACAATCTAAAATTGAAGTCTCCTGAACTACTCGACTTTCATTTGAAGGAACTAACTGAAGTTTCTCAAGAGCTTGCCTTGTTAAATCAAGTGATCAGTGAAGAGGATAAAGTGATTTGTCTTCTGTCATCACTACCAGAGCCGTTTGAAGTGCTTGTCACTGCACTTGAAGCTCAGACAGACATCCCTAACTGGATTACCGTAGCTGACACACTCCGGAGAGAAGCTGAAAAGTTGAGTATTAAAACCAATAATGCATTAGCATTATCAAATACTCAGAATTATGCTGGAGTAAACAAACAGTCCATCATTTGCCATTTCTGCAATAAGATGGGACTCCTGAAAAAAGACTGCTTTAAATTTAAAAGGTCTTCTCAAACTAATAGAACTCAAAACCAGCCAAA
Source organism: Caprella mutica (assembly GCA_947561585.1). Taxonomy (NCBI): domain Eukaryota; kingdom Metazoa; phylum Arthropoda; class Malacostraca; order Amphipoda; family Caprellidae; genus Caprella; species Caprella mutica. The sequence continues at coordinate 29,345 of CANNZV010001749.1, read as the reverse complement.
TGTTGTAAATGTAAGTCATATAGAACTAAATCACACAATGTATGCTAATGTTATCGCTCTTTGTAACAAATATGCCGACAGTAATATTTGGATAATAGATTCAGGCTCTTCATCACACATGAGTGGTGATAAAAATTTATGTAGAGATTTTGCAAATATTAGCAAACCTATCAATGTTAAAGTAGGAAATGGAGATGTCTTACAAGCTATTTCACTAGGAAATGTTTCTGTTATTGTGAATATACCAGGTGGTGGAAGTAGAACATGTAAAATAAATTATGTACTATATGTGCCAAATCTAGCTTTTAATCTACTATCAGTGTCTAAAATGACAAGTAATAATAAATCTATTATTTTTGAAGATGATAAATGTAAAATTTTGAACGAAAATAAAGAGTTAATGGCTGAGGCTAACTGTGTTGGTCAACTCTATTATCTTAATACTTTAGTTCATAAAGCTGCAGTAACTGTTGATCAAAATAAAGTAAACATTCTATGGCACAGAAGGCTCGGTCATATAGGTAACGATAACTTGACTAAAATGATCCGAACTAAATCAGTAAATGGTCTGGATAGTAAATTAAAAGCTATAGAAGGCGTGTGTGAACACTGCTGTAATGGGAAAATGCATAAAATACCTTTTTCTACAAGCATTAAGAAAAATTGTAAACCTCTTGATTTAATCCACACTGATGTCTGTGGGAAAATTACTCCCACTTCCAGGGGTAATAATTCATATTTTCTGACCTTTATTGATCATGCTACTCGATACTCCTGGATATATGTTATTGCACATAAGAGTGATGTGTTTCAGAAGTTTTTGGAATGGAAAGCTATGGTTGAAAATATTTATGAAAGGAAAATTAAAACCTTGCAGTCAGATAATGGAGGAGAATATACCTCAAATAAGTTTGAATCATATTTACGAAATGAAGGTATAATTCACCAGAAATCCATTCCTAAAACTCCTGAACAAAATGGGTTAGCTGAAAGATTTAATAGAACTATTATGGAAAAAGTTAGATGTATGTTATCTGATTCAGGAATTGATAAGGAATTCTGGGGTGAAGCACTATGTACTGCAAATTATCTAAATAATAGATGCATTAATTCATTTTTAGTAAATAAAACTCCATATGAAGCTTTAAATCTTAGAAAACCCAACATCGGTCATATAAAAGTTTTTGGATGCACAGGGTACGCACATATTTCTCGAGAGGAAAGATCAAAGTTAGAAAATAAAGCTACCAAATGTCTGTTTATTGGCTATGGCACAGTTACTAAAGGGTATAAGATGTATGATGTTGAATCTAAAAGAATCTTCTTTTCCAGGAATGTAACCTTTGATGAATCAATTTCATCTAAGATTGAGAGCCCTCAACTGAGTGAGACTCCTACCTCTCCACTGGTGTTCCATTCAGAAGATTCAGAACCTGCTGGACCTGAGAATCAACCTCCTGACGATAACCCTCCAATAATCCTCCCTGAGGCGCAACCTGTACCAGCTATCAGTCCTAATGAGGATCTTAGACGATCGTCTAGAATTCGTCGAGCTCCTATTAGATATGGTAGTTGGGAGTATGATCATGTTGAGGAGGAGGAGGAGGGTTTATTAGTCAATGGGAATATCAATATCGAACCTATGTCGGTATCTGAGGCTCTTAATAGCGGTTCTGAATCCTCTAAATGGAAACATGCCATGGAGAGGGAATTAAATGCTTTTGAGAAACATAAAGTTTTTGAACTCGTAAAACCTACCTCAGATTTAAATATAATTAAATCTAAATGGGTGTTTAAAAAAAAAAGGGATCTGATGGTAGAGTGGTTTCATATAAAGCTAGATTAGTCGCTCAGGGTTTTTTACAGAGACCTGGAATCGACTATGATGAAATTTTTGCTCCTGTAGTGAGATTTGAATCGGTGCGAACCATGTTATCTTTAGCAGCTAACCAAAAATTATTTGTACATCACTTGGATGTCAATTCTGCTTTTTTGAATGGGGATCTTAAAGAAAATGTTTATATTAGACAGCCTCCTGGCTATGCTATTCCAGGAAAAGAAGATTTAGTATGTAAACTTAATAAATCTATGTATGGATTAAAACAATCACCCAAATGTTGGAATGATGCGTTGGATGCATATCTTAAATCCTTAGGCTTTATTCAGTCCTCTTGTGACTCTTGTATATATGTTAAATTAATCAATAACTCTCCATGCTTCATTTCTGTGTATGTAGATGATATTATTGTAGCATGTAAGAACTATGATGATCTGACTAAAATCAAGATTGATTTAAGTGCTAAATTTGAGATGAAAGACTTTGGAAAATTATCCTATTTCTTAGGCATAAAAATCGTACAAGACGAAAATAAAATAGCCCTAAATCAATCTTCATTTGTCAACGAGTTATTAGATAGATTTGAATTCAATAATTGCAAACCTAATTCAACCCCTGCTGATGTTAATTCCCATTTGGAACCAACTACTGATGAGTGTGAACTAGTAGACAAAACTAAATATCAGTCAGCTGTAGGTGCCTTACTGTATCTATCTACTAAAACTAGACCTGACATAACTTATGCAGTTGGAAATGTCTCTAAATTTTGTTCCAATCCAAACACTAAGCACTGGTCTGCAATTAAGAGAATATTTAGATACCTAAAGGGCACACCGGATCTTGGCATTACATATGGTAAAGAAGATTCTGAGTTGATAGGTTATTCTGATGCCGACTGGGCAGGAAACAGAGTTGATAGGAAAAGTACTTCTGGCCAATGCTTTATGTTAAATAATTCCATTATTTCTTGGCGCTCTGTGAAACAGTCATGTGTTGCTTTATCAACAGCTGAAGCTGAATATGTTTCCCTCTCTGGAGCCTCCCAAGAAGCTGTATTTCTAAATAAATTACTATTAGATCTTAAAGTACCAAATAAGAATCCTATAGTTTTGTTTGAGGATAATCAGTCAGCTATTTGTATTGCTAAAAATGCAAAAAATCATCCTAGATCGAAGCACATTGATATTAAATTTCATTACATTAGAGATCTTGTTGCTTCAAACACAATTAAACTTGTGTATTGCTTCAGCGAAACTATGCTCGCTGACATATTCACTAAACCGTTGCCTATTGATAGATTTACCAAATTAGTTGAATTAATAGGCATGAAAAATATATAATGTCGTGTGAGGAGGAGTGTTGAAATTTTAGTTAAATGTATACACACCCGTTATATGTTTAATATTAATTTCCTGTTAGACTAGCTCAGCTATATTAAATTACCTATTGTTTCAATAACCATGTATTACTTTTAATGAGAAACGGACGTAAGGTCTAAAGTCGATCACACTTCCGTCGAGGGTTAAATACCCCTGCTTGTAGTTTCTGAAGGAAGTCGGTTCTTTACATTACTCTGTGAGGGATGTGTTCCACTCATCTCTCAATAGACTTCTAATTGTATAACATATTTACTCTTTAAATAAACTCTATGTCTTAACGTTGTTAACCCACTGTTATTTAACCTAATTCTAACATATTATCCTATAATAGAGTATTATATTATAATAGAGTATTATTCTATAATAGAGTATTATTCTATAATAGAGTATTATCTTATAATAGAGTATTATTCTATAATAGAGTATTATTCTATAATAGAGTATTATTCCATAATAGAGTATTATCTTTTTATATGGTAGAGTCTGATGGAGAAGATTGCAATAACTCACTATTGCATTGAAGTTGTAATTTTCATATAAAAAACTTCTATATTGTAATTGCTTGTCCTACTTGCATCATTTTTCATTTTCACTTCTGCAATATGACTTTTAATTCTGCCAATTCATTATTCACTTCTGCCAACTTGACTTGGAAAAGGATTAGTTATACCTCAAGAATTATCGTTTTCTATGATTTAAACAAAGAAAACTACTTCATAATTCAGGTCCTTCATTACTCGGGTGCTTCATAAAAAAAACTTCATAACTCAGACGTTTTACTGTATTAATTTACAATTTATACACATTGTAAATTAAAATGATGATAATTTAGTGTGAAAATTAGGCAGAGTTTATGACTTCTTCGAGGTTTGTTTTGTTTGAAAAATAATGGAAGGAAATGTTAGAATTTAGATGCAATTTTTATTTATGAAACTATTTCTAATTTTCGAAGTTTAGTCACTACTATCTTTATTTTTTATAGTTTTTGAAGGGGTTAGTTTATTACTGCTTAGACAGAGTGTTCTACTTTGAATGAGTAATTGAAATATTCATCTTTGTACTGCCTTATTTATAGGTAGGGGAAGTCACGAGTTAATGGACAGTGACACATTGCCGATCATATGAGACAAAGTATTAGGGTAAGTTACGAGTTATTGGACAGTGACACATTGCCGATCATATGAGATGTTAATTAGTAATCATTATTTAGTTCTATTACAGTAAAAGTAAAGTTATGAAATGCACCTGAGTTATGAAGTATTTTCTATGTTTAAATCATAGAAAACGATATGCGGTATGAATTTCTTCCTAGTTATCACTCACAAACCATAGTTCTCTCCAAGATATCAACCATAGAAAACTGTCAGTGCCCCTGAGTTATGAAGTAACCAATACTTGATAACTCAGGAGTTTCACTGTATGTGATCGAACATGTGTAAGAGTACGACAATGTGGAACATGTACCCAGTGCATTTGCTAATAGTTCTATTTTCTACTGGTATATTTCACAAGATAGAGACGGAGTGATGATTTATAACTACTCTTCTCTAATGTTCCACCTTTGTCTCATTGTACATCTCTTTAATTACTACTGCATATGAGATGTACTGGTTACTGCAATGCACTTCACGTCTTTCTTCTTCCTGTTTTCGATTAATTTGCAGAGCAATTATTAGTCTTTATACCTAACTGTTATTCAATGGATAAATTATTAGAAATTAAACTGTATATATTAATAGATAATTATATGAACTTATATGAAATTGATACAATAATGAGGTGTGCAGTGCAACGAACTAGCTGAAATAACAAACTACATTACAACCATACATGTTGAGAGATACAAATTTCTATTACTTGAAATGTGATTTAATTCAACACCTGTATAATTGCCCTAGATACATCTAATTTGTAAGATTTATTTACCTGAGACAGAATTTTACGGTCTAATCTCATGTTAAATGAGTGTCCAAATTACTAATGTTACGTATCATTTTACAACTGTTAATGATGTTATCTTCTTTTCATAAATAAACTACACATTTTAGTACTCATAATTTCAACTTTTTGTATTATTGTTATTTAATAACACCATAATAAACTGAAACCTATTTTTCTGTGATCGAATTTCCACGATCGAAATTTCCTAGAACCTACACAACAGATTGAAAGAGATAAAATTATATAATCATTTCAACTTTGTAGAACTTCCAGAAAAGCTTGTCAGTTAAAATTTCAAGAGCATTGGACCACTCACCGATTCAATAATTGATTTGCAGGTGAGGTTGTGTATGTAGTTACCCGACTTTACCTCTAACTGATTTAATCATTGATTTGCAGGTAAAGTTGTGTATGTAGTTACCCGACTTTACCTCTAACTGATTCAATCATTGATTTGCAGGTAAAGTTGTGTATGTAGTTACTCGACATTACCTCTAACTGATTCAATTATTGATTTGCAGGTAAAGTTGTGTATGTAGTTACCTGACTTTACCTCTAACTGATTCAATCATTGATTTGCAGGTTAAGTTGTGTATGTAGTTACCCGACTTTACCTCTCACTGATTCAATCATTGATTTGCAGATAAAGTTGTGTGTGTAGTTACCCGACTTTGCCTCTCACTGATTCAATCATTGATTTGCAGGTAAAGTTGTGTATGTAGTTACCCGACTTTACCTCTAACTGATTCAATCATTAATTTGCAGGTAAAGTTGTGTATGTAGTTACCCGACTTTACCTCTCACTGATTCAATCATTGATTTGCAGGTGAAGTTGTGTATGTGGTTACCCGACTTTACCTCTAACTGATTCAATCATTGATTTGCAGGTATAGTTGTGTATGTAGTTACCCGATTTTACCTCTAACTGATTCAATCATTGATTTGCAGGTAAAGTTGTGTATGTAGTTACCCGACTTTACCTCTAACTGATTCAATCATTGTTTTGCAGGTAAAGTTGTGTATGTAGTTACCCGACTTTACTTCTAACTGATTCAATCATTGATTTGCAGGTAAAGTTGTGTATGTAGTTACCCGACTTTACCTCTAACTGATTCAATCATTGATTTGCAAGTAAAGTTGTGTATGTAGTTACCCGACTTTACCTCTAACTGATTCAATCATTGATTTGCAGGTAAAGTTGTGTATGTAGTTACTCGACTTTACCTCTAACTGATTCAATCATTGATTTGCAGGTAAAGTTGTGTATGTAGTTACCCGACTTTACCTCTAACTGATTCAATCATTGATTTGCAGGTAAAGTTGTGTGTGTAGTTACACAAGTTTTCCTCTGAATAATCTAATTATTGTTTAGAAGATGGAGTTTGGTATTTAAATAGATACCCAACTATTCTGGAATCATTCATATAATGATGAATATAATCAATGGAGGTATTAATAAAATGGTAGTGAATTACTTCAATTTATCCTTCTCTTTGATTATCAATAAACTTTTTTTTTGTTTTAACGTATGTGATTAAAAGAGAAATGTCTTTTTACGCGCGCCAAATGATGCGTTATCTCTTCGTTTTCTGCTGAATTTTCTTTTCGTTGAGGTTTTTACAGTGACTTAAGTAAAAAAAATGACCCTAAAGTTGCCATGTAGTATAGAGTGGTACATCAGTACAATAGCAAAGGCTACTTTCTTCCTGAAATAAAGTCACATAAAGATTATGATTACTCTTAACAGTATTCATTGGTTTACTTGATAATACTCTTATCAAAATTAAATGACAGTAGGGTGAGTTCCTAGTTTTCGATCAGTTTCACATTATCGCCCATGTAAAGGTATGATATAATTTGGCATTTCAACTCAGTTTTTAATGAATTAAAATTTTGAATAATTTCCCTCATTGTGCTACTTTAGGTGAGTGGATGGGGTTAGTTACAAATTATCGGTCAGTTACGCATGAAAGAAAATATGATATGATAATTCTTTTTAAATGGTATCCAAGATACCTGCAGATTAGTATAAATTAGTTTATCTAAATGTTGGAATAGGAATTCTAGACTTTTAAATCAATGCAAAACTAGTGGCACTTTCTCATGTGTAAAACTAGTGGCACTTTTTCACGTGTAAAACTAGTGGAACTTTTACACGTGTAAAACTAATGGCACTTTTACACGTGTAAAACTAGTGGCACTTTTTCACGTGTAAAACTAGTGGCACTTTTTCACGTGTAAAACTAGTGGCACTTTCTCACGTGTGAAACTAGTGGCACTTTCTCATGTGTAAAACTAGTGGCACTTTTTCACGTGTAAAACTAGTGGCACTTTTACACGTGTAAAACTAGTGGCACTTTTTCACGTGTAAAACTAGTGGCACTTTCTCACGTGTAATTTCCTAGCTTCAAAATAAATTCAAATTTTAAGAGGTACCTACTGCCAATTTTCCTTCATAAAAATAAGTAGTATGTAAAACTTATTCTGATAAATGTACTTCACCATGCGTCATTATCAACTATGTGTGCCAATGCATGGTTATCTGGGGTAAGTTACGAATTATTGGACACTTTCTCATTTTCGGTCAAAGAAAAAAAAACTTATATATTTTATATACTCGTGATTTTAAAAGGTGTTAGTGATAGCTGGAAACCAAATAAAAATATTAAATAACTGTTCTCTTACATGACCGAAGATGTGGAACTGCCCGATAATTCGTAACTTCCCCTTCTACCTATTTCAATTTATTGAGTATTTCACAGCTGCGTAATGATAGCTTTATTGTTTTTTTTATAAATTTATTCAATAGCAAGATATACCTATATAGTTTTAACTTAACATAGCAAAAGTAGGACGGCACTCATATCAATAGCACCAGTAGAGTCAGACTAAAGGTAGGTTTTGCATGCAGCGATTGTTGCGATCATCGCTCACCAATGATCGTCCAGCAATAGAAATAAATTGAAATAGTGCTCAGCGATTAACACTCGCTGTAAAACAGCCCCATAGGAATAACATTGAAATAGTGCTCAGCGATAAACACTCGCTGTAAAACAGCCCCATAGGAATAACATTGAAATAGTGCTCAGCGATAAACACTCGCAGTAAAACAGCCCCATAGGAATAACATTGAAATAGTGCTCAGCGATAAACACTCGCTGTAAAACAGCCCCATAGGAATAACATTGAAATAGTGCTCAGCGATAAACACTCGCTGTAAAACAGCCCCATAGGAATAACATTGAAATAGTGCTCAGCGATAAACACTCGCAGTAAAACAGCCCCATAGGAATAACATTGAAATAGTGCTCAGCGATAAACACTCGCTGTAAAACAGCCCCATAGGAATAACATTGAAATAGTGCATAGTGATAAACACTCGCTGTAAAACAGCACCATAGGAATAACATTGAAATAGTGCTCAGCGATAAACACTCGCTGTAAAACAGCACCATAGGAATAACATTGAAATAGTGCTCAGCGATAAACACTCGCTGTAAAACAGCCCCATAGGAATAACATTGAAATAGTGCTCAGCGATAAACACTCGCTGTAAAACAGCCCCATAGGAATAACATTGAAATAGTGCTCAGCGATAAACACTCGCTGTAAAACAGCCCCATAGGAATAACATTGAAATAGTGCTCCGCGATAAACACTCGCTATAGAACAGCACCATAGGAATAACATTGAAATAGTGTTCAGTGATAAACACTCGCTGTAAAACAGCCCCAAAGGAATAACATTGAAATAGTGCTCAGCGATAAACACTCGCTGTAAAACAGCCCCATAGGAATAACATTGAAATAGTGCTCAGCGATAAACACTCGCAGTAAAACAGCCCCATAGGAATAACATTGAAATAGTGCTCAGCGATAAACACTCGCTGTAAAACAGCCCCATAGGAATAACATTGAAATAGTGCTCAGCGATAAACACTCGCAGTAAAACAGCCCCATAGGAATAACATTGAAATAGAGCTCAGCGATAAACACTCGCTGTAAAACAGCCCCATAGGAATAACATTGAAATAGTGCTCAGCGATAAACACTCGCAGTAAAACAGCCCCATAGGAATAACATTGAAATAGTGCTCAGCGATAAACACTCGCTGTAAAACAGCCCCATAGGAATAACATTGAAATAGTGCTCAGCGATAAACACTCGCTGTAAAACAGCCCCATATGAATAACATTGAAATAGTGCTCAGTGATAAACACTCGCTGTAAAACAGCCCCAAAGGAATAACATTGAAATAGTGCTCAGCGATAAACACTCGCTGTAAAACAGCCCCATAGGAATAACATTGAAATAGTGCTCAGCGATAAACACTCGCTGTAAAACAGCCCCATAGGAATAACATTGAAATAGTGCTCAGCGATAAACACTCGCAGTAAAACAGCCCCATAGGAATAACATTGAAATAGTGCTCAGCGATAAACACTCGCTGTAAAACAGCCCCATAGGAATAACATTGAAATAGTGCATAGTGATAAACACTCGCTGTAAAACAGCACCATAGGAATAACATTGAAATAGTGCTCAGCGATAAACACTCGCTGTAAAACAGCACCATAGGAATAACAATGAAATAGTGCTCAGCGATAAACACTCGCTGTAAAACAGCCCCATAGGAATAACATTGAAATAGTGCTCAGCGATAAACACTCGCTGTAAAACAGCCCCATAGGAATAACATTGAAATAGTGCTCAGCGATAAACACTCGCTCTAAAACAGCCCCATAGGAATAACATTGAAATAGTGCTCAGCGATAAACACTCGCTGTAAAACAGCCCCATAGGAATAACATTGAAATAGTGCTCAGCGATAAACACTCGCTGTAAAACAGCCCCATAGGAATAACATTGAAATAGTGCTCAGCGATAAACACTCGCTGTAAAACAGCCCCATAGGAATAACATTGAAATAGTGCTCAGTGATAAACACTCGCTGTAAAACAGCCCCATATGAATAACATTGAAATAGTGCTCCGCGATAAACACTCGCTATAAAACAGCCCCATAGGAATAACATTGAAATAGTGCTCAGCGATAAACACTCGCTGTAAAACAGCCCCATAGGAATAACATTGAAATAGTGCTCAGTGATAAACACTCGCTGTAAAACAGCCCCATATGAATAACATTGAAATAGTGCTCCGCGATAAACACTCGCTGTAAAACAGCCCCATAGGAATAACATTGAAATAGTGCTCAGCGATAAACACTCGCTGTAAAACAGCCCCATAGGAATAACATTGAAATAGTGCTCAGCGATAAACACTCGATGTAAAACAGCCCCATAGGAATAACATTGAAATAGTGCTCAGCGATAAACACTCGCTGTAAAACAGCCCCATAGGAATAACATTGAAATAGTGCATAGTGAAAAACACTCGCTGTAAAACAGCACCATAGGAATAACATTGAAATAGTGCTCAGCGATAAACACTCGCTGTAAAACAGCACCATAGGAATAACATTGAAATAGTGCTCAGCGATAAACACTCGCTGTAAAACAGCCCCATAGGAATAACATTGAAATAGTGCTCAGCGATAAACACTCGCTGTAAAACAGCCCCATAGGAATAACATTGGAATAGTGCTCAGCGATAAACACTCGCTGTAAAACAGCCCCATAGGAATAACATTGAAATAGTGCTCAGCGATAAACACTCGCTGTAAAACAGCCCCATAGGTATAACATTGAAATAGTGCTCAGCGATAAACACTCGCTGTAAAACAGCCCTATAGGAATAACATTGAAAGAGTGCTCCGTGATAAACACTCGCTGTAAAACAGCCCCATAGGAATAACATTGAAATAGTGCTCAGCGATAAACACTCGCTGTAAAACAGCCCCATAGGAATAACATTGAAATAGTGCTCAGCGATAAACACTCGCTGTAAAACAGCCCCATAGGAATAACATTGAAATAGTGCTCAGCGATAAACACTCGCTGTAAAACAGCCCCATATGAATAACATTGAAATAGTGCTCAGCGATAAACACTCGCTGTAAAACAGCCCCATAGGAATAACATTGAAATAGTGCTCAGCGATAAACACTCGCTGTAAAACAGCCCCATAGGAATAACATTGAAATAGTGCTCAGCGATAAACACTCGCTGTAAAACAGCCCCATAGGAATAACATTGAAATAGTGCTCAGCGATAAACACTCGCTGTAAAACAGCCCCATCCCAGGTAACATTGCGATGTTCCCGGAATATCCCCTCGTTATCCCAATCTCCCCTCAGTGTCGCAATATCGCGGCCCGATGTCCAGGGAATGTTCCCGCGACATGCATTACCAATATGATTCCCTTCCGACATTTTCGGGATATTCCTGCGATATTCCTGACGAATATCATCCCCATCCGACATTTTCGGGATATTCCGGCGACATGTATTACTAATATCATTTTCATTGAAAATATGTTGGAATTAATTGACAAATAAATAAGAAATAAAATAATATTTAAAATATATTACACCATTTATTCCGACAAGACCATTAAAATTAATTGGGTATCAATTAAAAAAGAGATAAAATGAATGTTAAAAAAAATATATTAAAAAAATATAATAAAGAAAATATATATTCAAAAATATGTTTAAAAATATATATGTAAAAACTAAATGTATTTTTTTATGTCAAATGAAAGTTATTTAAAAAAAATTATTGAAAAAAATATGTACCTATGTAAAAAATTTATGTATGAAAAATGTATGTAAAAAAATATATGAAAAAAATGTATGTAAGAAAAATCATGTGAAAAATAAATATATAGGCTACAGAAAAAATTATTCCTACATTTTTTTATTTATTAAATGTTAAATCGTGACATTTTTCTTGCAACCAACCAACAGACAAAGACACACTGTGTATTTTGTATATAGGGTGTTTTATATTATAAGTATCTATCAATGAAACCCATAACCAGCCTAATATTTACACTTTACTATGCAAAATAATCGTTTCAAAATCACTTTTAGGTCAATATATAAGGTATCTATAATGTTATATAAACATTTAATTAAAGATAAAATCCTATATATTTATCATTGTTTAAACATATTTTGTAATTTGTTAAGATTTTCAGTTTACAGAATCTACTTTCATGTACCTACCTATATTCAGAATGTCTACATATTCTACATATACTGTGATCATACCTATCATATATGGAGAATATATTTAGTAAATTCTTTTATTTAAATCTAAATATACCTACCTATTCTATACCGTTTAATATAGAAAGTAATCTTCTGATAAAGATATAAAATTTATGAGATGCTTACATTATTGTCTCTTTACCGCTAATTATGATGATAAGACATTTCACTCGAAAAAATTTCCCTAAAATACCTCATGCGCGCCACGCGGTCAGCATACTGTCAGGGCCGTAGAGTATTCTCTGTCGAGATGTGTTGTGGGGAGTTCACAGTGTGACGTGCGCCCCTGTGGTTCAGAATCGTTACTAATCCGTGCCAGTATTTAGTGTTAATCAGCCCCAATATAAAGAATTTTTTAAGTTGTTTGTAATTAACAATATTCTTACGGAAAATTATGGATCAGTTTTTGCAATTAAATATTGAAAAAGCTTTTTTAGCCACTTGAGTAGTACATTATGTTGCCTAAATTATCTTTCCCGCTAATATGTAGGTCTAGTTTCAACTGCGTAGATGAGCGTTCGTAAACTTGGTAATAATGAGATCTATGGTAAAATTACTATGTTCTAACAAGGAATATCTACTAATAAATGACTAAGAGACACTCACCTCAATGTTAGAAAACTAATTTCTTCGGTCTCCTTCGAGGTAAGTTATTAAGTTAAAACCACTTGCTCTGCTCTCTTTGCCATGCCGTCATCTAAGTCACTAGCTGTATTCCTTTTCGCCAGCCTCAAATTAACAGCAACACCACAGAGAAGGAAAAGAATTTTAGTAGGTCTACCCCTTTCAGCCACCCCGGAGGGAATGTCTCTTAGTTTTCAGTTTTAAGTTTAACTAATTTTACGACACAATTCCCACCGAGGAAGCAAATTGGTAATTTAAATATTAACAATTTAATTAGTTACATCAACAATCTCACAGATCACCAACCTCACCCAGAACAAATCACTAGGCAAAGAATAACCAGTCAGACAATTAATCAAACAATAGATGGCTAGATATTAAATATTTAACAAAAACTTTACATATATATACAGACATATAGTTGAACAAATGTACAAACTTACTTATAAATATAATATACATCTTATTTACAATAATTTTTTTTTTTTTCTCAATAATTTTTTTTTCTTTTAATATATAATCTCAATTTTTTTTTTTTTTTTTTTACATTTATTATTATTCATTATTCAACAACAAATTTACAGACTTATCTCAATTATCATATCATTCCCTCCATCATCCAACCAGATAATCTCTTCCTAAATTTCAAAGCAGCTTCTCTCTTAGGCACAGAACCATAATCAAATGCAGATACCAAAGGCTCATCATCAATATCCGAGTAAGGACTATCACTGGAAATAGAATTTTGACTAGGAGCTAGTTCAGTTATTGCAACTGGATTCTCAGGAGTAATAGTATCCTTTTCTTCGACAATATGGGTGTGGACAGGTTGGCTAAACTGAGCCTCCAGTTCCAAGGGATACAATTGAAGAGTAACTTTGATTAGTGATCTACGCAAAAATCTGCATCGCTAACTTGTAACAGTGTAAAGTGATCTACAGCTGCAGATCACTTTACAAAAGTTCCAAATGATTCGAATGTACAGTGCTCTACACCCGTAGATTACTTTTCATTATTCTCACTTCGCATTCAAACATAGTAATCTACGGTAATATAAGCGTAGATCATTATTCAGGTATCAATGTTACTCTCTCACAGACTGCAACTGATCTACGCTAAGGATAATTTTACAATTTGTAACGAGCCTTCTTATTGGCTAGAGCTGCTAGACATTAAGTACAGTGAGTTCTAACATTACTGGTATATATTATTCAAGGTATATTAACTTAACAAGGTATGCTACGCCTTGATACGAATTTTAGACTCCTCTGCGCATAAACAAATACGCACGTACGAACATATGGCCGTGTGCCCCTGCAATAATAGATACAGCGACTTTATTAGTTATTTGTATATAAGAATTTTTGCCGTGGTTGTTTGTGCTGTGTGCGGATGCAATGAAAAAAGTGTAATTGTTCTGATTAAATTATTTAGGTTTTCTAAAAATGTAGGAATTAGGAAGAAATAGACAGGATAAGAAGAGACAGAATCTACAGCTCTTACATAAACGTACTTTGAAGGAAAACAATACGTTTTTCCCTATTAAACCTTACTAAAAAATATATGAAAAGTTTTCACAATGCTGAATACAGCCAGTTTAGTCCAAAAAAACAAGTTGAAAGGCATTTTATTCGAAAAAAGAATGAATAACAGACCTTGTTTCTATGTAAAAATAATTATGATGGGGCACACGGCCGCACAACAGCCAGCGTCTTTCACAACAAAACTGTAATCATCTTGATATGAATCTACGCAATACTCTACCTTGTAGTTAATATACCTTGCTATTATTACAGTGCAGGTCATTGAGAGTTTTATTATTACTGTACTGCAATAATTAATATTTATAATGTAAAGTTAATGTAATATATTTGTTGTAACAATGAGTAATTATTATTAAAACAATTCATTATGATAATTTTTTTATATATTAAAAAACAATTATTTATATTAAATGGAAGTTTAGATAATATGAAAGGTGCAAATAATGTTGCAGATAATTTGAATAGTAAAGGGGAGTAAGAAAATAACTATCAATATTTAAAATATCGATGTAGGTAAATGATACTAAATACAAAATGTGACAGTAAAAGTATACATATATAATAATGTTAGTACATTGAAAATAAGTCGTGTGCAATGACACTCACTATAAGTAATTAAAACTATATTTTATTATGCACCTAACGATAAATAATTGTATACTTTTTCCGAACACTAGGTTTTAATATTTTGTTGAAACTTTTGAAAAGTCGTCAAAAAAGTGTGACAATTGTAACACAATCATATAATAATTATAATTTAGTCCAATAATGTAATATTATTTTAAGTATCAAATAGTAATTATTGGTCGCTATCAATTTTTTCGATTAATAATGGTTGGTATATCAGTTATCAATGTAAGTGTTTCTTTTTAATTCCCGCATTAATAATTTTGGTTTATCTTCGTTGTTGGTAGCTAACGGTTTCTGTGGGGGGGGGGGGGACTAACGGGAGGAGGGGGTAGATACAGTGGAGAGGTATCCTTTATGTATTTACTACTGTTTCACAAATAGAATAAGAAGTGAATGATTACAATGAGAAATATGAAGCCTCTATTTAACTGTTTGCTTATATTTCTTTGTAGACTAATATTTAATAATGTACGACAGTATATAGAATATTAATGAAAGATCATTTTAATTTTGGCGCTAAGATCAAGGGGGTTGAGCATGCATTGCTGTGTGTATGCGTATATTGCTATAAGTAGTCAGTTAGGAATGTAGTAACTTGTATTTCTTCGATTTTCTATTGACGAACAAACTATTGATATTAGAATCACCTAAAATTAATTGCTTGGGAAATGGTATTTATTTCTGTAATAAATATTAACAATTTTTTAGGAGCCAAGCAATTCAATTTTATAGTATAAATGGAGTATAATGTATACATTATACAGTATAACATTTAAACTCCGCGCACTTCACTTAATAATTACTCGTGCTTACGAAATGTATGTAAGTGTATGAAACGGGGCTGACACTGACGAGAAACTCATGAATGGGGAAAACGAACAATGCTTGAAAGAGTATTAGAGTATCTAGGAAAACCTACCTAACTAGAGTATATATGAACCTAGATAGATACTGTAGTTAGGTAGCCACTGACTAGGGAACAAGATACACTAGAGAGAACCCTGTTTTGGAAGAGAACCAAATAGGTACTAATATGATGGTACAAGAATCGAGCCATCTTGAAATAAGCTCATGTGTATATATTAAACTTAATAAACACATTTAACAAAAATTAGTTCGGTAACTAGTTACACTAGTTAGGTAAAAAGTTACAGTAGTCGGGTAACTAGATATACTAGTTAGATACCTAATTCCATTAGCTACCTAACTAGTTACACTAGTTACTCAACTATTTATACTTGTTTTCATTATTAATTACTGTAAGTTACACTAGTTACCTAACTAGTTACACTAGTTACCTAACTAGTAACACTAGTTACCTAACTAGTTACACTATATAGTTACCTAACTAGTAACACTAGTTACTAACTAGTTACACTAGTTACCTAACTAGTAACACTAATTACCTAACTAGTTACCTAACTAGCTACCCTAGTTAACTAACAAGGTAATCGCACTAGTTAGCTAAAAAGGTAATCGCACTAGTTACCTAAAAAGGTCACCGACTAGTTACCTAACGGGGTACGGTCAAGAGCCCCCCCGGTCAAGAGCTCCCCCGGTCAAGAGCCCCCGGTCATGAGCCCCCCTAGGTCATAAGCCCCCCCAGTCACGAGCCCCCCCTCCATGATTTTATAATCCTTATTTACCTAGTTAAACAAATGAAGAATTACTTAGATAGAAATAACTGAGAGTTGCTAATGTAGTTTGTTGTATCCGCTAGATTGTTGTACTGCACACTTCATGATTGTTTAATGACCTGGCAGGGGGGTTCAGGGGGCGACACGCCCCCCGATATACATATATTTTATGTCTAATCAGTAATGAACTACAAAAGTGTTAATAAGGATTAAATAATATAGGTAAATAAGGATTTAAAAACAGGGGGGCTCGTGACCAGGGGGGCTCATTACTGGCTTATGACCTAGGGGGGCTCATGACCGGGGGGGCTCTTGACCGGGGGGGGCTTATGACCGGGGGGGCTCTTGACTGGGGGGCTCTTGACCGGGGGGGCTTATGACCTACACCCTTACCTAACATGGTTGCCGCACTAGTTACCTAGCGAGGTTGCCGCACTAGTTACCTAACGAGGTTGCCGCACTAGTTACCTAACGAGGTTGCCGCTCTGGTTATCTCTCTGATTAACTAACTGGTTATCTCTCTGATTAACTAACTGGTGATCTAACTGATTAGCTAGGTGGTTAGTGGTTAGGTACCTAGGTAAACTGGTTAGGTACCTAAGTAACTGGTTAGGTACCTAGGTAACTGGTTAGGTACCTAGGTAACTGGTTAGGTACCTAGGTAACTGGTCAGGTACCTAGGTAACTGGTTAGGTATCTAGGTACACTGGTTAGTGGTTAAGTACCTAGGTAACTGGATAGGTATCTAGGTACAGTGGTTAAGTATCAAGGTACAGTGGTTAGTGGTTAGGTACCTAGGTTCACTGATTAATGGTTATGTACCTAGGGTACACTGGTTAATGATTAGGTACCAAGGTACACTGGTTAGTGGTTAGGTACCAAGGTACACTGGTTAGTGATTAGGTACACTGGATAGGTAGGTACCAAGGTACACTGGTTAGTGCTTAGGTACCAAGGTACACTGGTTAGTGGCTAGGTGCACTGGTTAGAGGCTAGGTACCAAGGTACACTGGTTAGTGGTTAGGTACCAAGAGTTAGTGGTTAGGTACTAGGTACACTGGTTAGTGGTTAGGCACTAGGTACACTGGATAGTGTCTAGGTACCTAGGTACACTGGTTAGTGGTTAGGTACCTAGGCTAGCTAGTTACAAGAGGGAGACTAGTATCCGAGGGACTTTATACTAAGGGGTAAAGTCAAGACCCCCCCCCCCACGGTCATGAGCTCCCCAGTCATGAGCCCCCTAGGTCATAAGCCCCACTCCCTATTTTTTTAATCCCTACTTAGTTAAACATATGAAGAACTACTTAGATAGAAATAACTGAGAGTTGCTAATGTAGTTTGTTGTATCCGCTAGTTTGTTGTAAACACGCTCTATACTCCATTATTTACAGTTAATCTTCTGAAAAATAAAACTAGAAACTTACATGTCCGAAAATAATATAGAACCTCATCAATGTCTCATATATTGCTTTTATTTGATGAATGTAATTATTATTGAGGAATATAATAAGTTATAATTAGCTCTAAATTCATTTATGAGTAGTTTTATATTTTTGTTACTATAAATAAACAAATAAACAATAATTAATAATTTTCCCTTCAGTCTATTGGTGATACCTAAGAAAGTAGTTTCTCAGATGATTGACAGTGGTACAAGCAGTGGCATAAGTCAGGTAGCCAATGGAAGTGACTGTATCTTCGCGGGCTTCATACACATACAGTCATGCACTTCACACATGAATGACCAATGATTAGAACACTAAATACTAGTGACTGAATAATTAATTTATATGTGAATACAAATATATTTGTATGATGTTGTAAATAAAATATCAGCTTATAAAAAATATCAGCATATACATAGTTAACTAAAAGATAATTTCTATCTGTGTAATTATTAATCACTCCTTCTCTCCACAACCTCCTCCCTCCCCCTCTCCTCACCCTATACCCCCCCCCAAAAAAAAAAAAAAAAAAATCACAAAGTACCTTCCTGAATGGTGCGATGAAACTGTAGAGAATACCTTCTTATGTGAAAGAAATATAACGTTGCTGAATTATTGAATCCCTTTTGAAACAATGTATCATAAAATGAATTACTTTATTACTAGGTTCTGATTTTAACTTGCAGATTACAGAAGGTTATAATTTAGGCGGCATTTATTTATTTGTAATCCTGCTAGGTACTCGCATAACTGAAAAAGGTTTCGATCATATTGCCTTAAATTTTTTGAGTGGTTGGTCATTATCCAGGAACCAGTTGGTTAGATTATTCAGATTGTTACAATAATTATTTGAACATATTATGTTATTTGTTATAATGTTTTTTGTTATTTGAACATATTATGATTAGGTAATTGGTAGAAATAACTTGCATAGTAAACTAATCACTAAATCTTTGGTTGCTAAATTAGTATGAGTACATAAAGAACCTTACTGTTTTGATTGAAAAGTATTAATAGATATATTAATAACTATCATAGATGATTGACTGTAGGTACTGTCGTACTGGTAGTCGGGACCGGTAGTGATATTTCTTCTAGGCAGTTAGGTACTACACCTTTTTAACTTTAATTTAAAACTTTTTAAATTCAATTTGAAAGAAGTCGAGTTATATTTAAAAAGTAAGAAATAAAGTAATAATATGTACTCGGAAAGTGAATTTTCTACAACATAACTAGGTAGTTTTTACTAAACTAAGAAATGCTTTATGTTTTCGGTTAGATTACTATAAATAATGTAATTATTATATTGAAGATTTTATTAATATAATAATAGTGAAATATTGTTGTAACTTATAAGTTAAAAAGATATTATCTTCTTTGTAACTTATAAGTTATACTAGATTATGTGATCTCGGTAGAGCGCATACCTTCGCCTCCGCTTTGACCTGTTCTCTCTCAAAATTAAGGAAACTGCTAACTGGATAATAACCAATCGCCCCACCAAGTTTCATATAATATGGTACAATACTTTTTGAGTTATAAATGACCTTGACCTTTGACCGAATCGCTTCCAAAATTCTACCAGATTGTTCCTGGTCATTGACCAATTTTACCATCAAATTTCTGACAATTTGGTTGAATAATTTTTAAGTTACAAATGGCCTTGACCTTGACCATTGACCTTTGACCCGATCACTCCCAAAATCTATCAAAATGGTTCCTGCATGTTGACCAATCGATCCATCAAGTTTCATTCAATATGGTTCGATACTTTTTGTGTTCTAAATGACCGTGACCTTGACCTTTGACCGGGTCACAGGCAGGTCACTGGACATGGACCAATCGTTTCACCAAATTACAGGTAATTTGGTTGAACACTTTTTCAGTTAAGCGAATAACAAGATGATAAATAAATAAATAAATTCCGATGAAAATATAACCTTCTGCAAGATTGCAAAGGTAATTGAATAACACTGGGTATATAGTACAATAAAGGGGGACAGGGGAGGGTAGCGCTAGGGTTAGTTGCGGGATGTGTGCTATCCTCCAATAATTTCATTGATAAAATACTTATTTCTTTCCTAATAATAATTAACTTGTTGGCAATATATTATGTACATTTAAGTTTATTTTACAACACTGAATCAGTCACAGTTAACATGTACTGCAAATAATGTCATATTTCTACTTGTGTAAATAAATAAAAATAAATATTTTAATGTTCTCTAATGTAAATACAGGGCGCACTCGCATGTAATCTGTAAAATAACGTACATAATAATAATGTGGACATGTGAACTGTAACAAAGTATCTTTTAATATATGGATAACAGTTTCAAATAATTACTAATTAGATATGGGTTTCTGGTATTAATATGAATAATGATTAAATATAAAAGATAGGAGTATCAGTGGAATAATCATGCCATGATTGATTGATACTGGTTATTTTATTGCACTCTGAAATCTGAATGGAGAGTCAAACACAAAAACGCTCCAAATCTCCCTAACTCCCCCCCCCCCCCCCTAACCTCTTCTTACATACACCATCTCAACTTTGAGTAATGAGTGGATACTATGTATTATTACCTTCGCAAATTGCACAAGGTTATGTTTTAGGCGGAGACTGTGTTTGTTTATTATGTGACTTGTGATAAATTAGAATATATAAATAGGGAACTTCATTTATGTAACAAATAAATAAACTATTTACAAATTATGACATATGTATTATAAGTCATAATAATTTGAGTTATTTAACGCTATAGTGACAATAATTTTTAAGAACAGAATATAATGAGATTTATATTATTTTTGAACATGGAAGTTTACCGTTTTTATGTTTCAGAAGATTTAGTGTAAACCCTCTAGCCCAAGCAACCACAGTTAATGGGGCCAATGTGGGCACTAGGTACCATTCAAGCCCGTAATCTGATGACAAATCGTATTGGTACTGTGTGGTTATTTGCAAAATGGGCCAACATGGTGACAGTATGGGCTACTAATTTTGAAACCATCTTGGCCCAAGATGTTGTCGAGGTTGATGGGGCCAAGGTCTTAAAAGAACTGGCAAGCTGCATTGAAATAAACTTGGTACTAGGTGGTTTCCATGTGACATATGACACTACCACATTGGTACTGTGTGGTCATTTACAAACTGGGCCCACATGGTGACAGCATGGGTGGCTAATGTTGAAACCATCTTGGTATAAGATGATGAGGCCAGGGTCGAAAAAGCACTGGCAACCAATATTGAAATTACTTTGGTACTAGGAGGTTTCCATGTACTAAATATGGCACTACCATATTGGACCCATCTGGTCACAATAAATAAATCATAAGGTTTAATAAATTACTTTTGAAGCCTTGAATAGATTAATAATAGAGAATTGTTATTAATATAATGAATATCATAATGATTAATAAAAATAAAAATCATCTTCTAGTTTTTCATTTATTTATTCGTAGATCGTTACAACAGAAGAGTAGAACGAACTTAAAAAACCTATCCATTAAAAAGGTGATTAAACAGTAACATTAAACAATACATCTAGTTTTATATCATAAGTATAAAGAGTTATTATAATATAGTATAGAATAGTTATATATGATATTACAACTAACATGACTATAATAAAAAGCTGGCTATTACCCTGAGATCAAAACAAAATTTATAATCTATGGAAATGGTCTCAATCAAATTACATAGCTAAGAAAGACAAGAATACAATAATTCAGTGAGAGGACTAATAATTTACATCCTTGGCTATGGGTTCGACCACATTCTGTTGTGCCTATCTTTCCTTCCGTTAATGCAGTAACTGCCTTGTCTATACCTCTCAAAATTTGAAGCTTTTCTTATGGCGATGGTAATGACAAAGACAATACATATAAGATAGACGCTCAACTCCATGTTATAAAATACAGAGCATGTTTGCACTGACGTCAGCACTCGGACTCAACTTCTAGCCAATCAGCGTTAATGTATACCTACAACTTAGTGTCTTCAAAGACAATAATGGGAAAGGAAACAGAATATTAGATTGTTACCAAACACACAGAAGAACTAGGAGTTAGTAATGAATTTTGCTGATGTTATTTATAAGAAGTACATTTTATTTGCAAAAAGAATATTTTTGTGTTATTTATAAATGACGGAAAGGAAACAGAATATTAGATTGTTACCAAACACACAGAAGAACTAGGAGTTAGTAATGAATTTTGCTGATGTTATTTATAAGAAGTACATTTTATTTGCAAAAAGAATATTTTTGTGTTATTTATAAATGATCATAGGTTAGTTACTAATTAGTTATGCAATCCCTAATCAGTAGAGGGAGGATATTTATATTTATAACGACTAGACTAAAGATTATCCCCCTGTGAATTTCAAGGGGGAGGGGGGGGGGGTCGTACAATTCATTATTGTTTGGTGTGACGTACGCTACTGATCGCTTCTGATTGGTTATTATTATTCTTGCAAGTGCCCTATCAAGTTGAGCGTCCTATCTTATATTGTCTTTGGTAATGACCTCTACCCTGAAAAAGAAAATATTAATTACTTAATCATTTCTCAATATCACTTGCAGAGTTCCGTAGCTGTATTTATTTCGGTTACATTAATTACCTATATTTAAATATTTACTATACTTACGAGCAAATTTTGTAGTTATCAGAAATGAACAAAAGTACGTGAATCCAAATTTGTTGTAACTAACAGGTTATCTCTGTAACTATTTTCAAATTAAATAATAGGGGCCCACATACCTAGATAGTGGTTATATACTTTCAGAAATCGAATCGCATTTCAAATTTAAATTATTATATTTAAAGAGAAATTTAAATGAATATTTCATGGTAAGTTCAGAGTTATCGGACGTTTTCACGTTTTCGATCAAGTTTGAAAAATCATTATCATTTAATCTTCAAGTTGCTGTAGTACT
Organism: Caprella mutica; assembly: GCA_947561585.1. Lineage (NCBI taxonomy): Eukaryota > Metazoa > Arthropoda > Malacostraca > Amphipoda > Caprellidae > Caprella > Caprella mutica. The sequence continues at coordinate 6,190 of CANNZV010001749.1, read as the reverse complement.
TTATTTCTTTAAAGATCTAGAAAAAGTGACACCGTATGATAAATTAATAACTCGAAAATTACCCTAGGTACATATATTTAGCCAGAGGCTAAAGAAAATATTATTCAGCTCGGTACCTAATTAGGTACTGCACCTATAGAAGCAGGCAATAACTATATCGAATACACTATATAAAATAACTATAAGTATATTTGAAATTAAACTTCAACTCACCATTTTATAACTTTAAATAGGCCGCAGGGTGCAGTTTTGAAGAATTTCCCTAATTAATTAAGGGAATTTAAATACTAATACCTCCTCCACCGAAAAGCACAAACAAACTACCTGAATTTTAAAATTTCAATATGTATAACCGAAAATACAAACCAGGCTCATACCGGTAACAAATATGTTCACTTATTCAGTTTAGGATTGCATATTATCCTCTATTCGTAATTTATCATATAAATATTTGAAAATGTATTAAGTTTGTCACAATTAGCTAACAGTAGCTAATTAAAATAATAGACAAGCTTCATAGAAACTAGCATCTGGCAACAACGCTTTAAAATCACTCAGTGCCACTCACCCTTCGTCATCATTTTACACATCATATAGCTTATTTACTTATACTTTATATTAAAATTGTGCTATTTAAAAAATATAAATTCTAAACCTTGAAACTAAAACTTTAACTCTTTATCGTTCCTGTGATCATCTTCGTTTAGTCACTTAAACTTAGTATTAAAAAAAAGTTTTGCTGAACGATTAATAATTTAATATAAATTTGAAGACATTTTATAAATTGCAATTGATTGAGTCCTTCCTATTTCAGGAAATGGTCTTTCCAATTTATTAATAAAGCTTCCGTCATATAATGTTGATAGGCTATACAGTAATCAGGTTGGGCCAATATGACAATTCAATGGGATGAATTTGCAACATTGAACCAATCTTCTCCCAAGGTAACATTCCATGAGAATGGAAAACCACATTATCCCCATGTAATTTCTAGGCTACTTTTCAATCGGCCATCTCTTGCCCATCTAACCATCTAGTGCCCATGTTGGCACAATATATGTGTCATGGTTGCTTGAGAGGTACCTAGTCCCGGTTACTAGTAACCGGGACAATTACATACAATACAATTACATTGTATATTGTACGAGTAGGTATATATATCAATAATGTAGTCTTTAAAATTCCATGACCTAAAATATTTTATATACTTCAATATGTTTACATAGGCATATTCATATAGTAATTTTACAATCAGTACCTATCTCATTGTTAATAAAATCTAACTATTTTATTTTTTAATTAAAATGTGACCATAGATTCGTCATCTTAATTTCAAGAATGACATCCAAATCTGGTGATGAAAGTTAAAAGGAGAGTCACACACACATACACACATGCATGCTCATTGGTCAACCTCAGACTCAAAGGAACTAGAGGACCAAAATTAATATTATTTTTTTTCACCAATATTTTATATACTGTCACAGTCGTTTATAAATATCAGACTACAAAGAAATATAAGCGCAGGGTTAAATGGATAATTCATTTTTCTCAGTGTAATCATTTACTCCACTCTTTTTCAATATGTGAAATAGTATACGTGTATATATGCAACATCACCTCTCTCCCACCCCCCACGACACACACCCAGTAAGCCACCTACCTACTAGAAAAATACACAAAATTAACAACTCTTGGACTGTAAAGAAAAACTTACATAGCCAGTCTATACCAATGTAAATCAATCGAAAAATTAATATTATTTATCTTTAAATGTATTATAGAATATATTTTTATTCACCTAGCTTTAGCGTCATTGAATATGACTTATTTCCAACGTACTAATATTATTAATCTTTTACTAGGGACGTCCCATATTTTATTTTTCTCGTTTTCATTTGAGATTGAAATAAAAATTATTATTATATAGATATACTCAATTATTAACTAATCTAAATAATAAAATTGATTTTTCCTAATTCTATTACATCGTTTAATGCAGTTTTTTGTTTGGTTTGGGGGGGGGGGGGGTATACATACATATGCGATATACATACATATACCCAATAAACAAGGTACAGTCTCGACAATGATGTACGCGTTTCTAGGATCATTGAAAATGCGCGACTATCTCGAGATTGTGCAAGGCACGTAAAGGGTATGGTATGAAGCAGGACCAACAGTGATGGAGTAGATAGATAATGAATTATTTATGCATTTAATTGATTCATTTAATCAAAATATGATAGTTAAAGCTACACATGATAACTTAGTAATATATTGGTATTTAAGCTTGAGTTAATTACTAAAGAAATCTGAACAAAACTGGTGTTATATAATTTTACTGAGATACGTAAGGTTCTACCAAACGTTCAGAATTAACCTCCATTTATTTCAAGGGGTCTCATGATCGGGGGGTGTAGGTCATGAGCCCCCCCCCCCTGCTCTTGAGCCCCCCTGTTTTTTAATCCTTATTTAGGTATACCTATATCATTTAATCCTTATTGACACTTTTGTAGTTCATTAATGATTAAACATGAGATATATGTATATCGGGGGGCGTGCCGCCTCTTGAACCCCCCTACCAGGTCTTTAAACAATCATGAAGTGTGCAATACAACAAACTAGCTGATACAACAAACTACATTAGCAACTCTCAGTTATTTCTATCTAAGTATTTCTTCATTTTTTTAACTAGGTAAATAAGGATTAAAAAAACAGGGAGGGGGGCTCGTGACTGGGGGGGGGGCTTATGACCTAAGGGGGCTATTGACCGTACCCCGACCGAGAATGGGGGGGGGGAAGGTTGGGCTTATGACCGTACCCCGAGGAGGGTACACTTGAAGGTCGTTTGCATGCAGCGATCATCGTTCAGCGATGATTGCGCAGCAATATAAACACATTGAATACTGTCCAGCGATAATCAATCGTTGCAAAACAGCCCCGTTGAAATTGCATTTAACTAATGCTCACTGCTCAGTGATATTCGCCGGGCGACGATTGCTGATTGAAGATCGCAACAGTCGCTGAATGCAAAACGTACCTTTAAAGCCAGTGGCTAGAGCCGCTGCGTCTAATAGTAATTTTTACATCTCCCTTTTTTTTGTGGACGGTAAATAAATGAATCGTAATAAGAAACAAAGTTTGCTGTTAATTCAGGTATCTTTGGTATTGAATTAATTTTCAATATTTAGGTATATATTAATTAATATTAATATATTAATTAATGAATAATTTAATTAATTAAGTAAAACTGACGGTACATTCAGTACCGTCAGCGGCTGCAACTGTACGGCTCTAGTCGCCGCAATGAAAGTTCACCAGTACATAGAGTACCTTGTGAAATAGTGTACACAAGTCCCTGACGCACACGTGTAAAATTCTTGGAAACATCTTCAATCTTCATGGAAATATTGTTAACTATTTTATATAAGCATTAATATATTAGTTTTTTATTGATTGCATTATGGTAATTCTATGAATCCTTAATATATAAGACACCAATAACAGATTATAAAGATGTCATGAGTCACGACGTCACTGTGTATGTACACTACTAAAAGGGGCGCGAAACTCCCACCCTCTCCCCCACTCTTGCCTGTGTACGTTCCTATTAAAAGTAATGATTGCATAGTAGGAATGGAATAAATAATTATATTGATTATTATACTAATATGAATGGGATATAATGTGGAACTGTCCGTTAACTCACAGCTTACCCTATATTCTAAAAAAATATATGTTCCTCTTTTTTAATTTCATACTAATATGTTATCTTCACAAATATCGCAGTGGTGATCCATATTGAAGGGTGCAATAGTATTACAATTTCTGAATAGTTTAAATCTGAATTTGTGTTCTTTTTTGCATTCACCGATATCGGGTAGCTTTACTACAGTTTCGTCACATACGGTGTATGGTGAATTTGCTCACAGAGCCACTTTCCTTTCTGACTGCTTCTTCCAGTCCCTTGTATGTAATTTCCTTATGACATCTGCGATGTGGACCTTGATTCTAAAGTAGACGTTAAAACCCCTACTAAAATTTAATATTTAATTATTTATTTTACATCACTAAAATAAATAAAGTTAGCATTAATGTGTATGCATATTTTTGAATTTATTTAACAAAAATGTACGTATTATGTATTCGAATATCAATCACAATTTTCATTCAAAATCTTTTTATTACAGTGATGATATATGGTGAGTACCTATTAGTATATTACAATTCGATCGATCTATCTGATTCTATCAGATGATGAGTAAACTGTCTGGAACAAAAGTGCTTATAAAACATACTCAGTATTTCTTCTTTGAAATTGAATATTGTGATTTAAATGAAAACTTCAATTTTATGTTGAGTTACTATAAGACATCACCCAGTAATTGCCATATATTTGATATTTTTAGCGATTTATTTTGAAATAATAGATTAGTTACCTCAGAGCTCATGATAACATATTATTTCGGCATAAAAATGTCTTGGACGTATTCAGTGTATAACGCGTCTTCTTTGCGCGGTTTTGTTCTGTAAGAATGTACAAACCAATGTTTATATTGACATTTTATAAAAAGCTTTATGATGGAATAAGGCTGTTATTCATAATTCATGAATGATAACGATGCATAATTTTGATAGTGTTTCCTCATAAGTCATATGCACTAAAATTTAAATCAGTATGAAAGTTTTGGTAAGATAGGGAAGGTGAGGGGGGGAGGGGAAGGGGGTATATTAAAGTGTCACAAGCACCGATGGCTGCACTCACAGATAGAAAAAGAAAATGAAGAGGTGTTACATTTATGTGTTATTTCTCGTTTTAGTTTTTCATTAAAATAAAAATAATAAATAGAAGAGCTTAGCCCAAGCACTGTCCTCTTTAACTGCAAGTAGTTTGAGAAAATGATAAACAAGTAAAAATTAAAAAAATACATAATCCAAATTACAACAGTTCGGGGCCCAAGGGACGCCACCCCCGTCTCTCCCATTCACCAAAGACAGCTAACAGATAAAGCCCCTGTGTGCTCAGTTTTAAAATCACGGTATGTTGCTAGGTACCGAGTTTATTTAGGGAAAACCATCAAATAATTCATACCTATCTATAGGGTAAGTTCTGAGTTATCGGACGGTTACAGATTTACGAATAAGTAAAAAAGGTTAAAATGAGAGTTAAATAAATAGTTATAATATATTTGCTTACTTGCTCAAAAATACGGAACCGTTCGATAATCGGAACTTATCCTAATTAGTCAGGTACCTAAAGTGTAAATAACTAATCAATATTCTTAAATCTAATTATTTATTTAAATTTACATCTCAATTGAATAACTGAACTATAATAAACAATGAATTCAATCAATCATACCTAACAATGCTATCATTATCACTCAATATATCACAAATCTTCATTCAAATAACCGTCAAAATAATACATCTTATTATCCATACTATGTGATAAGCCTACCTAATTGGATTTTAATATTTTATTAATGTTTATTTTAGAAACACAAGAAGTGATCAAACTGTATGATTATTATAGATAATCAAAATTCATATCCTATAATAATTGTATATGTCAGTTCAATATTATAATATAATTTAAGTATAACAAAATACATTTCTATCATTTGACAATGCTAAGTTTTCTGCAGTTCAAGGCTCATAAATAATTTGTTACACATTGCGGTTAGTAGCTACTGATAGAGGGGGAGATGGAGGGGGGGGTGAGATGAATGAGGGGTGGGGGATCTGTACATAAACACTGATATGCAGTTTGGAGAAAAATATTTTGGCGGTAAATGATTACAGAGTGAACAAATAACCTATTTGACCGTGTACTTCTATTTCTTTATCAATTTATATTTATTTAAAACTAAATACAATACATTTGTGTTAACATATAGTTAAGTTTCAGCGTATTAGTCACTGGTTATTCTTCATATCCATGAATGTGTGTACGTATGTTTGTTCCCAGAAAATCGCTTACTTTAGTGGACTTACATGTTGATTTCTCAATCACTGTTTATCGTATTCGCTGTCAAAGAAAATGTTGACTTTAAGACTTATTATACTAGTTCGTGATTATAAGGGATAAATATTTCTTTAAATTTTATATTATACGATAGCGCTATAAACAGTGTAAATATATTGAAGTTCAAATTATTTTCGGGCATAGAAGTTTAATTTATTG